>JAEIFI010000001.1:0-39287 GCA_018901815.1 Zaprionus lachaisei
GCGTCGATATAGAGCAGATTACGATGCATATAAGTCTCTCTCCGGTGCAAGTTTTATCATGGCAACCTCTAGATTATGGATAACGGTCGCATTCGATTTATGCCCGACACCAACTAGAGTAAATAAGAAACTTTCTTCCTGTTATTCTATTGTATTCTTTCTACATTAAAAGTAGGCTAGACACAGCTATACCCACCAGAAACAGAAACTAAAGCATGACCCTTTTATATATGTATTGAATTATATTAATAATTTTTTTTTGATATTTTCCTTTTCTATCTAATTAAACTTATATTTTTTTTTTTTTTTTTGGTCCTATTATTTATATTATATATTTATTTATTTATAAGATTAATTTGTCATTGTGTAGGCGCTAGCGATTATCCTTTTCAATATGCCAGTTAGTCGTAGCCCAGGGGGAAATCCGAGAGAAGAAAACAACGAAGACTTGCCAACAGGTTCTAGACACACAGCCCAAAACCAAAGTGGAGTCACGACCAGAGGTCGAGCGGTTGTAGAGAGAATGGAATCCGAAAACAATTCCAACAGGCAGCCTTCGGCAAGCGAGTCTCGAAGAGATCAACCAGATCACGGGGCGGATAGAGATAACTTGGCCCTGTTGATTACACAGGCATTGGGAGAATCCACACGTAGGCAAACCGAGGCCTTGGCTGAGTTTTTGATAAGGCAAACTCAGGTTTTGAATAGTATCGAGCTAGGCTTTCAACGTATGTTTAATCAGACACCGGTCCAAACTGGAGCAATCCCAGTCGCTGGCACTCCATCGAGTCAGAATGGCAGCCAACCTCGTGTCACTCCGACTACCTTAACGAGTGACACAACAGACCTTAGGCCAGATCGCATTAGCCAGATAATGTCGAATTGGAAACTGCGATTCACTGGTAAGGGACATCTGTCGGTAGAAGATTTTATTTATAGAGCCGAAGCTCTGACCAGACAAACGCTGGAAGGTAATTTCGAATTACTGGCCCGATATTCCAGTAATCTGTTTGAGGGAAGCGCCGCCGAGTGGTTCTGGAGGTACCACAAAGGTGTAAGCGAGTTGAGATGGCCATCTCTGTGCGAGGCACTAAAAACGCAGTTTAAAGACGCACGGACAGATCGGGACATTCTAGGCGCTATTGATCGTCGTAGGCAAAAGCCGCATGAATGCTTTGATGAGTATTCACAGGCAATTGCAGCTATGGCTGATCAGCTGTCTGTGCCTTTAACAGAGTCTTATATGATGGGCGTTCTCCGATCTAATCTTTTAACAGAGATCCAGCACGAGTTGCTTCATGTGCATATTAACAGTATTGCCGAGTTGCGTCAAGCCGTTCGTAGGCATGAGATTTTTGAGCAACAAATTGCCAGGTTGCCCAATTTCAACACTAGATCTGTTCAGAAAAAAATCATAAATGAGTTGACTGAACAGGCAGATAACGAATCGGAAAGTGAAGTTGCGCAAGAAGAAGAAGTTGCTGCGATTGAGTTTGTGTGTTGGAACTGCTCAAAGAAAGGCCATAGGTACCATGACTGTAGGGCAGAAAGGCGAGTTTTCTGTTATGGTTGTGGAAAACCCGACGCTTATAGGCCAAATTGTACCAAATGCCAAGCTTCAAAAAACGTGGCAGCTCGAGCACCGAACAACAGTGCTCGAATCAAAGATTAGCGGAGGATATCAATAGTACAGCTTTGACGGATTCTCCAGAAGAGCATTCCGTCCAATTTCGTTATATTATACTATATGATTTAAATTTACCAGACTGTGAAAATATATCCCAACCAGATTATACTCCCCAAGCTCCAGAATTGTTACCCCAAAACAGAAAAGCCTCAAGATCAGTTCTCCGCCGCAGACAATATATCCGAATGCACCGGAACGAGCGTTCCAATTTATTGTCTGCTATAGTAGATAACCCTTTTGATATTCGACCATATGCCGAGATTACTATTTTAGGAAACAAATATAGTGGATTACTGGATACTGGAGCTTCAATTAGTTGCATAGGAGGAACTTTGGCCAATAAGTTGATATCAGAGCAAGAATCGTTCAAGCCATTGTCATGCTCTGTTGGAACAGCTGATGGGAAGTCACAACAAATCGTTGGAAAATTAACCACCACTGTAGGTTTTAAAAACAAGGAAAGCGAAGTTGCGTTTTATCTTGTGCCGTCTCTATCTCAATGTCTCTATTTGGGAATAGATTTCTGGAAAGCATTTGAGTTGCTCCCACACTGGCTTTCGAAACCTGAAATCGCTGAGATAGATGATCCTCTATTGCGACCGCTATCAGAAAGAGAGTGCAAGGAATTAGAGGCAACGGTGGAACTGTTTCCTTCTTTTGCCAAAAAGGGTTTGGGGCATACAACGGTGCTTTCTCATAGCATAAATGTTGCGGGTGCCAACCCGATTAAACAAAGGCATTTCCCTGTGTCCCCAGCTATTGAGAAGCTTATGTATGAAGAATTAGATCGAATGCTTGATTTAGGAGTCATCGAAGAGTCGAACAGTGCGTGGTCTTCACCTGTCGTTCTGGTGCGTAAGCCCGGAAAAGTTCGACTATGCCTGGATAGCAGGAAAGTGAACGCCGTCACCGTAAAGGATGCCTATCCAATGCCGTTTATTGATGGAATTCTGAGTCGTCTGCCGAAAGCAGAATTCATCTCAAGCATTGATTTGAAAGACGCTTTCTGGCAAATTCCCCTTGACCCCGAATCTCGAGATAAAACCGCATTTTCAGTACCAGGTCGACCTCTTTATCAATACACAGTTATGCCGTTTGGACTTTGCAATGCACCACTAATGCAATGCAAGCTAATGGACAAGATAGTTCCAGCGCATTTAAGATGAGAAGTATTTGTATATTTGGACGATTTGTTAGTGGTGTCGGATACGTTTGCAAGGCACATCAGTACACTGCGAGAACTAGCAAAGCAGTTAAGCAATTCCGGTCTGACGATTAACGTACAAAAAAGTAAATTCTGTCTTAAAGAAATACAATATTTAGGTCATATTGTGGGGTACGGCACGATAGCAACAGATCCTGAAAAATTATCAGCCATAGTAGATTTTCCAGTACCAAGATCGGTAAAACAGCTCCGCAGATTCCTAGGCATGACCGGGTGGTATCACAATTTTATTAGAAATTATGCTACTATTGCTTCACCTCTAACAGATGCTCTCAAACAAAAGAAAAAGTTTGAATGGTCCGAGGAAGCTCAGAAAGCATTTGAATTTTTAAAAAAGCAAATGTGTGAAGCTCCTGTGCTACACAGTCCCAATTTCGAAGCCGAATTTTACCTTCACTGTGACGCAAGTCACACAGGTGTAGGGGGTGTACTCGTACAGTTAAACACAGAAGGCGATGAAGTCCCCATTGCATTTATGTCACGGAAACTTAACCAATGCCAATGAAACTATTCGGTAACAGAGAAGGAGTGCTTGGCAGCCATTCTGGCGTTAAAGAAATTCAGAGCATACATGGAAGGGCAAAAATTCACCATTGTCACGGATCATGCTTCACTTAAGTGGCTGATGTCTCAAACTGATTTAAGCAGCCGACTAGCAAGATGGGCTCTTAAGTTACAGGGATTTAGTTTCGACATAAAACACCGCAAAGGAAGCCAAAATGTCGTTCCTGACGCCCTTTCAAGGACCTTTACAGAGGATCTAGCTACCATTGACTTAGATAAGTTTATTGATTTAAATGCAGATTCCTTTAAGAGTAGGGAATACGAGGAATTAATAAGACGGATTCAGCAAAGCGGTAGTAAATTACCAGAGGTAAAAGTCGTAGATGACAAGGTGTACCGGAGAATGGAACATGCCACCGACGACCGAATTTGTGATCACATGGTATGGAAAATCTGGTTACCAAAATCCATGCAACTTGGACATGCCTTGCAACTAGGACATGATCACCCCTTGTCATCGCACTGCGGGATAAACAAGACTTTAGAAAGACTTCGAAGATATTACTTTTGGCCCAATCTCGTTGCCGATGTTAGAACATACATTAACAACTGCGAAGTCTGTAGATGCACAAAACACCCAAACCACAGCTTAAAACCTATCCTCAGCAAGACTGGCGAAACGCAAAGACTTTTCCAAAAACTTTACGTAGATTTCTTGGGTCCCTACCCGCGTTCACGGTCTGGCCACGTAGGAGTTTTTGTAGTAGTGGACCATTTTACAAAATTCCCATTTTTGAAGCCTGTAAAAAAATTTACGGCCGAAGCAATTTTGAAGTATGTGGAAGAGGACTTGCTACATTGTTTTGGCATACCGGAAGTAGTAGTTTCCGACAATGGTGTCCAATTTAAATCGAATGCCTTCAATAACTTATTAAAAAAAATATAACATTAGCCACTCTTATACCGCAATATACGCCCCTCAAGGAAACGTTTCCGAAACGGTTAATCGATCTGTGATTGCAGCCATCAAAGTCTATATAAGTCCAAGTCAAAATAATTGGGATGAGCATGAGCAAAATTTGTGTTCACTTCGCTCTAGTTTTCATACGGCGTTAAAACCCCTTATTTGTTAACTGTTGGACAGCATATGATCACCAACGGATCGATATATAATATGTTGAAAAGGCTAGAAATGTTGGAGGATCGCTCCGTTTGTTTTAATAGGGATGATAGCTTCAATATCGAACGCGAAAAGGCAAAAGAAACCATGGAAAAGCAACATATACGGAACGAGAATACGTATTTGCGAGCGGGTGTCGTATCTTTCGTCGACGGGCAGGAAGTGTATCGTAGAAATTTTTCGCAAAGCAACTTTGCAATGGGATACAATGCGAAACTAGCTCCTAGCTTCATAAAATCACGAATAAGGCGTAAGTTAGGAGACACTTATTACGAAGTAGAAGATTTGAATGGCCGCTATGTAGGAAAATTCCATGCCAAAGACCTCAAACAGTAAACAGGCTGACTATTTGCATTTCCGCTCCAAGCGTGGATCCCACACTTAAAGGTTTTCCCTCTAAGGTGTGATCTTGGTGGGGGGATTTGTAGGGGCGCTTGTCGCCATTTATTAATAAGAAACAAATGGAAGAAGAAGAGCGAAGAGCATTACAGGAACTGCCTGAAAGTATGCAATGACTTTCTGTTTTAGTGTTAGTAGTAGGCAGCGATAGAATACAAATAGTAGTATCTGTAAGCTATTCTTAGACTCAACAAAAAAAAACTTAAATGAATGAAGAGAAAATCCGGATTCCTTTGGGAAAACAAGAGATAGGATTTATTTAATATTTTTTTTTCTCGCCGATAAATGCCGCTTAAAAAAATGCTTATGTCATAGGCGTGACTCAGCAAAATGACACGTCATTGACAGCCGGTGCCGTTGCAAAAGGCTAAGCGAAGGTTTCTTGCTCCTTCAAGCCCTTGGCGCGGTCTCTTTTGCCGCCAGATCGCTGACCTGAACACGTCGCTCGTAATCGATATTGAGCCGGAAGATTCTCTTACCGGAGAGGAAAATCGTTCAAACGGAAATATTAAACAAAAAAATTAAAATATTAAAATATTAAAGACAGCACCTAATAAGAAGCCTAGCCAAAGTGTGGCTACAAATTGCAAGACTGCTGCGATCAGCTGCGCATCTCGTTTGCACTTCATCCGTTCTTCGCTTAAAACAAGCGAGGTCTCAGTTGTTTCGTGAGACGCGGAGCGGGCAGAAGCCCAGCTGCACCGGGGTGAAAAAACCTTCGCCGAAAATCAAATTTTTTTGCAGTGCAATAAACGCTGTGGATAAACGCTCGCCAAAATGCGTTTGAATCCCTAAGTTCCAGCGCCAAATTAAGGAAAATTATCTCCTCCCCCTCCCCGGAAAGAGTCTGTGCGCCAAAAGTGAACGAAGGAAGCAGAAAAATGAGAGATCGCTAACCTTTGCCCTTGTGTGAAAATACTAAAGAAAAATAATATCATTCGATGTCTGTCCTTAGTTAAGCTATAAATTAGTTTTATTCTCATATTTTTTTTAAGTTCAAAAGTAAAAGAAAATATAAAAAAAAAGGAAATTAATAATATATATCTAAGTAGCTAACCTGTGGAAAAAGTGAGAGAATGAGGACGGAGACATAATATAAGTGAAAAGAAGAAAAAAGTGAAGTTTAAAACAAAAAAAAAAAACCTACAAACATTAAATAAATAATGAAATAACAACATATAACAGAATAGCTCGACAGCAGGACGGCAAACAAATAAATAAAATAATAATAAAAATCAAACCAAATAAAAGCAAAGAAGCCAATCAGACAGAATGCAAAATAAAAAAAATACATAATTTGGCCCATGGTGCACATACACACTCGCCTACGCAGCCCCTTTTACAGCATCTACGCCGAAAGCGCGTTCGTCGAGGGAATGCCGTTAAAGTGGTAAGTGATCTGACAATCTTTTTTTGTTCTTTTAATCTGAAGATCAGTAAAACGACGTGCGTGAGAGAGACTGCAAGCTTCTCTTCAGTCGTCTGATTGCCTTTTTGTGCTTCGTCAGACGTGCGCTAAGAGAGCAACTTAACGAAGCTCCTCTCTTTAGTTGCTATGCTTTGCCTGCTCATTTGCTTGTGCGTTTAATTTGCCGTCCATCTGTCCGAAAATTATGAGAAAGCCCAATACCCTTTCTTTTTTAAAAAAATTTTAAAATATTAAACACTGAAGAACTATTCAATAATGATAAAATTAATATACACTTAGCATAATTTTATTTTTATTTATGCCAATTTTACAAAAAAAAAAGAAAAAAAAACAAAAATAATATTATATATATATATAAATATGTCCTATTATTATTCCTCAACAGCCTCGTTCTCGCACTTGTATCATTTCTAAATTCAAAAATGTATTTGTTAGACATAATCTTAATATCTATAGTAAATAAATGTTAAACGCTAAAATGAAATCCTGCTAGAGTTATTTGTTGGGGTCATGCTTAGTGGAAACGAGGTAGGGAATTAGTTAGTCGACTCGATACTAGGGACCATTTGAAAATATTAAAACACAGCGGACGAAATGGTCATGGTAGGGCGGGCAAACAAAAACAGCTGAGCAACAACACCTGCAAGCTGAACATGATCGAGCCGAGTCGTTTTAGCTAGCTTTTATTTTCCTTTCCCCTTCCTCTTATATATTTATTTACTTCCTCTTATCTTTAGCTGTCTTTCTTCGCCCTCACATATGCATTTAAAACTAGAACTATCCATGCACGCGAAATCAATTTATATTTCTGTTAGCTGAGCCAGCATATACTTGCAGCACCCTTTTATAATGAAACCCCCCCATATCTCTCAGAAGAAGCCTAGCCGGATTAATCGCGTGCAGTGCAGCAGAGTATTGACCATCCGCTGGTTACGAAATACACTGGGTATTTCTTCGTAAAATGTTACAAGTTACAGGAAAAAATGTCAAAGAACATGTTAATACTTTAAAATGCGTATTAAACAAACTTCAAAAAGGTTGGTCTCAAGCTCAATATTTATAAATGTAAATTCCCTCAAGAAAAAGTATCATATTTGGGATTTACAATTGACAAATATGGTTTACACAAAAATTCAAATCGATATCAGAGTATTATTAATTGTCCAATTCCCAATAATATTACTCATGTCAGAGCATTTATAGGGATGACAAACCACTATTCAAAGTTTATATCAAACTTTACAATGAAAATAAATCCGCTATATGAATTGCTAAAGAAAAATGTAAAATTTAACTTGTCAGAAAAATTTCAAGAACAAATAAAAGAAAGAAATTGTTTCAGATCAGGTACTAATCCATTTTGATAGTTCACTACCGACCATATTATGAACGGATACAAGTAACACTGCAATCGCAGGTATATTATCTCATCGATTGCATGACAAAGTTCAATGGTGGGCATTTTTGTTATCAGGATTCAATTATACTATTGAATATATAAACGGAAAAGTCAATGAAGCTGATGAACTATCCAGAATTCCACAGTATGAATCAAAAGAAATAGTCGAAAATAATTTCGTAAACTATACTGAACAGCACAATTACTTGAATTTAACTTTTAAAGAAATTGCAAAAGAAACCAGACGAGATCATGTTTGTTCAAAGGTCATGCAAGCTATAAAAGTAGGAAAAATTAATAAATTAATAGGGAAGCAATATGAATCATATAAAAACAAATCATATGAATTGTCAGGATATAGAGAAAATGTGTCAAAAATTGTATTGACTGCCAAGAAATTAGCTCAAGCCCTGAAAAATGTCCATTAATACCATGGGAACCAACACAATCAGCTTGGAGTAGAATATATATATATTTTGCTGGACCGATCAACAATTATTATCTGTTAGTTGTTATAGATTCATTTACAAAATGGGTAGAAGTCATTAAGACAAAAGAAATAACTTCTGCATTTACAATTAAAGCACTAACGGAAATATTTTGGCGATACGAACTAGTAGACACACTTGTCAGCGACAATGGTAGACAATTTACTTCAGAAGAATTTAGAAATTTTGTAAATAAAAATGGTATTTATCACATACTAACTGCACCGGGACATCCCGCATCAAATGGTTAAGCAGAAAATTCTAATAAGACTTTAAAGAAATCATTAATAGCATCATAAAGTTGTAATAGATCGCAATGTTTTGATACAGAACTATACCAATTGATTTTTGATTATAGAAATTCTAAACACTGTACTACAGGAGAGAGTCTATCTAAACTTTTCTTTGGAAGATCATTTTTCAATGATCTTAACATTTAGTTTGCTCAAACCACTTTTAGTTAGAAATAAAATCATTCAAAATCAAAATAAAAAAATTTTGAAAATTACAAGGGTAACAGCAAAGTAAATTTTGAAGCAAATGAACCTGTATTTATTCGTCATTATATTATCCAAATAAAGCAAAATGCACAGAAAGATTAACTTGGTCCTATAGCTTAGATATGTATTAACAATCACAATAACAAAGAAATAAAAAGACATTGTAATCAAATGCGTAAAAATCACTTGTTGATAAAACAAAATTTTGAAAAACTTGGTGATGGAAATATGGCTAACAATAATGAAAATATTACAAAAAATAATGAGAATGTAGCTAAAGATAATGAAAATATTACAAACACTAATGAAGATTTAGCAAACGACAATGAAAATATTGTAAATGAAAATGAAATTTTAGTGAATAATGATGAAAATGTATCCAATGAACATTGTAGAGAAAACAAAATGAAATTAAGACCACGTAAAGATGGTAAAGTAGAAAAAAAAACATTGTACTTAAATTAAATGCATAAATATAAGAATAAAATAAGCACACCAACGCTCATCCTAAATGAAATATAGATAATTGTAATAAAAGCTTAAGTGATGGCGTATTGGATATTATTATTATTATAAACATATATTTAAACATAATTCAACATCGTTTCATCGATGTTACCAATCATCGATGAACGAGCAGATACAGAACTAGAGCGATTGACATGTTCATACCATAAGAATAATATGTAAGATCAGCCATGAATAAACAAGCGTGCAAGACACTACAGTAACAAATGTAATGCCTTTAAAGTAATAGATAATTTTTAAACACTAATCTACAGCAAATAACTAGATCAGTTTAGTCAACTTTAATCGATAATTGAACTGTTGCTGAAGGAGGTAAAAATCAACAAAAATATTTTGTAAATAGTTTGAAATATGGTGAAACAAAAAATTATAAATTTTTAAATTTGAAACATCTCATAAATTGTAAAAATGACAAAAAAAATTGATTTTTTTCCCAAAGAGCAATAGCCTTACGTTCAATGTGAAGATAATCCAGCTGATTTGACAAGTCCGGGCATGGAATTAATATCCAGTGACTTATGGTGTTATGGGCCAAAATGGCTAAGTACACCGAAAACTAACATATATACATATTGTCTCTAATATGACCTCACATATCGAACTTCTTCTCGAACGATTTTACGACTTCGGACGAGCGTTGCGAGTTTTAGCCTATGTACTGTAGGGGTATCCCCCTGAGTAAAACGCAAATGCACAACTCAGTTTATCTCTTTTATTTCTTCACACTTGACGTTTAGTAGCGTAAGCCTTTGACTGACTCTCCCTCCGTTTGCGATCGGCCTCTTCGCATGTTGCTAGTGAGCCGATGTTCCGAAACAGACAGATTACGAGAAAGACAACTTAAGAATAATGTTTATATACAATGTTGATATAACAAACTTATATACAATGTTGATATAACAAAACTTATATACAATGTGTATGCGTACTTTCTACATACCCTAGCCTACTACAATTCGGCCATCCTGACATTTAAGATCCCCTGATCTTGTCGAAATTTTCAACTTATAGC
Source organism: Zaprionus lachaisei (assembly GCA_018901815.1). NCBI lineage: Eukaryota > Metazoa > Arthropoda > Insecta > Diptera > Drosophilidae > Zaprionus > Zaprionus lachaisei. The sequence goes on from JAEIFI010000001.1 coordinate 10,352, forward strand.
TATTACATGGTCTTTAGTCGATTGTTCGCTCCAGAGTCTCAAGGCAGCGTATATATGATTTATATTGCATATAAATCCGTTTTCCTCTCAAATAAGAACGCACATCAGCTCGCCTCTAACTCTATTCGACATATATTTTCTAATTTCATTATTTCTTCATTTCATCATACATCTGTTTTACATATCCTTCTTCGTTAAGTTACAACAGCTAGTATTCATTTCTGTTACGTTGATTACATTTCACGTACATCGATAATTCATGTTAACTAATCTGTGAATTTTAATGCTAATGATGTCAATTAAATCTTTTTTACTAAAACCAATTAAAGCCCGCGAACACCGATATTTGAAAATTTTTAATTTTTTTTTATATTTTTTTTTTTTAATATATAAATTTTTTTGAACTATATAATATAAAAAAAATTTTTTTTTTAAAAAAAAATTGGGGAAATTCAATTTTCCATAATTTTCCATCCCATAAAGTACACCATTTCTCATTTCAAAAATTTTATCTTTCGTTTTCTCTAACATTTTCCTAATATCTTTCAACTTATCATCTTTTGATTGACAAATAACTAAAGTATCTTCAAAACTATTAGTTTCTCTCATTAATATGTTCGTATTTCTGCTTAATGCATCTACATGCTGTATATGCTTTCCGGCTTTATGAACTAACTCAAAATCGTACTCTAATAGTTCTAATGCCCATCTCGCAATCCGAGGGTTTAATTCCACTCTATTTAACGTTAACGTTAATGCGTTGCAGTCCGTAACAATTTTAAATCTCTTTCCCTGTACATAAATTCTTAATCTTCTTTATGCATACAGGATGGCTAATGCTTCCAGTTCGAAACTATAATATTTGGCGTCATTCATCCTCGTGGCTTTCGAGTAATAAAATATAGGGTGCCATTTCTTATCCTCTTTCCTTTGCAATAACACTGCACCAAAACCTTGTGCACTTGCATCTGTATGTAACTCTATTTCATCCTAATAATATTATAAACCTAACACTGGAGATTCCACTTACTTTCTCTTAAGTGTCTCAAAGCATTCTAACTTTTTTTCCTCAAACGTAAATTCTTTGTCTTTCTTCAATAAGTCATATAAAGGTTTTGTAATGAATCTCCTGAAATATGAACACAATCCCAAAAGCTTCTGACACCATGCACTATCTGGTACTGGAAAATCCCTAATTTCTTCTATTCCCTTGTCATTGGCCTGCATTCCCTTACTTGTTATTAAAAATCCTAAATTTGTATACTCGATTGCAGAAACTCAAATTTCTCCATTCTTAGCTCTAATTTGTTCCTCTTTAATCTGTTAAAACTTTCTCTAAGTACTTGCATATGTTCCTTTATTCCTTTGTTAGCTATCATTATATCATCAATAAATATATATAATAACTTTATCCTGCCTTATTATATCCTCGAAAATTTTATTATTACAAGATTTGCAGCGAAAGAAACTTTATTGCTCCAGAAAATGGCATTCTGCCAGTTCATTACTGTCACTGATAAGCTAAGTCAATTCGAATCAAAGATAACTACATTTATTTATTTATTTAATTAGTTTATAGTCGGACTAAGGTCAGTCGACTGTTTAAAAGTAAAAAAAAATACAATTAATAGTTATAATTAATAATTTTAAGTTAAAAGTAAAATCTTAACTGTGAGAAAAGAAAGAAAAAGAAATTAATTGAATTGAGTTTACATTGGGATAAAAAAAAATGAAAGAGCCGATCCAACATTTGTTGTAGAGGATTGGGGAAAACCCAGAAAAACCCAATCAGATCAGGAGAGTTAGTGTTAGTAAGCAAAACCTAATCAAAATAGCGATTAGAATGTTCAAACATGCAGTTAGTTAAAAAGTACTACTGTTACTAGAAAGAAGATAAGTATATATTAAACTATTTACTAGAAAGGTGGGTAAGGATTTGTACTTTTAAGCAAGATACAGAATTATTGTTGTTGTTAGCGATAATGTAATATAGTTTATTATAGTCCGAACATAGTACCCTGAAAGGCTCATGCAGGGCATAATTCAAGCTACAATTGGAAAGTTTTAGAGGAAGATAATTACGGGTGATTCTACCAGGGACAGAGAAGTGTAGTCGACTAAGCAAGTCGTTACAATCTATGTCCCCTTGTATAAGGTTATAAATAAATACAACAAGGGAAGGCAGATTTAGTAACAAAAGTCTACTAGGATAGGAAGGAAGTCTTGAATTTACGTCCCAGTTAAGGCCTCGCAAGGCAAAAATTAAAAAGTTTTTCTGTACGGATTCAATGCGATCCTTGTGAACTGTGTACTGAGGACTCCAGACACATGATCCGTACTCTAGAATTGGACGAACAAGCGAGGTGAAAAGAGTCTTAGTTAGGTAAGGAACGTCAAACTCCTTAGACCATCTCTTAATAAAGCCGAGCACACCCATAACTTTATTAACCATTGATGATATATGTTCGCAAAACTTGAGTTTGCGGTCCAAACGGACACCTAGATCATCAACCAGGGAAATTCTTTCCAAGGTACAACCACAAAGAGAGTAAGATACGTACTTTGGACAGGCTCGTGAGAATGTCATCAGCTTGCATTTGGAGCTGTTCAGATTATGGAGATTTGCACGACACCAAGAATAGAAACAATTTAAGTCAGATTGAAGGCGTAAATGACAGGAGTCTAAATTGAAAACAGAGCTTGACATCATCAGCATACATGAGAGTACGGGAGTTAAGTATGACCGTTGGAAGGTCATTGATGAAAAGTGTAAAAAAGCAGGGGACCTAAATGGCTTCCCTGGGGAACACCAGATGTGGCATGAACGGGGTAAGAAAGATTATTCTTAAAGAGGACTCGTTGGGTTCTGTCACCCAAATAGCTCACAATTCAACTAAGAAGTTTTGGTGAGAAACCGAAGAAGAGAATGGTTGACTGAGTCAAATGCCTTACTGAAATCAGTATAAATGACATCGGTTTGAAGATTTTTCTGAAATCCTTTTACCACAAAGGATGTCAGCTCAAGCAAATTTGTCGTGGTAGAACGACGTTTTACGAATCCGTGTTGAAAAGGGGATATAACGGATCTGCTAAAATGTTGCAAGTGAGGAGTTATAACATTCTCGAAGAATTTAGGTATAGCCGATAATTTAGAGATACCTCTATAATTACTTGCATCAGACTTACTGCCCTTTTTGAATAAAGGTATAATAAATGATTCCTTCCATATGGAAGGAAAGGAGGCGGTGTCTAAGGACAGCGAAAATAATTTGAGCAATGGCTTACATAAGGAATTGGCACAATATCTAAGTATACAGGTGGGGTACCATCGGGACCTGGTGAAAAGACTGGTTTAACTAAGCTAAGATCTTTAAAAAGTGAACTTTCGTTCAGTAACGGTGTGAAGATGCCATTTGAACTGGGTACACTATATGGATAAGAATGAATGCTTGGCGTAGAAGAAGAATAAGTTGTTTGAAAAAACTTGGCAAACATATCGGCCATGGCCTGATCTGTGTCCGCCTCAGCGTTATCAAACGAAAGTTTAGAAGGAAAGACCGCTGACCTACGCTTCATGTTAACAAAACTATAAAACTTTTTAAGATTCTGAAAAAACTGAAACCTTCATCTGATCAAATAGTTTTTATAACATAGAGCACGTGATTACACGGCCTTTCACTTTTATCCACAATACTAATACCCAAGTCGAAATTCACTTCAAAAGTAGGAGGATAAGGATCTTCCGGTAGGGAAAGGGGTTGTACCCTGTCTACAATCACCTTGGAAGGATCAGAGGTGAAACATAAATCAAGCAATCTGTTCAGGGAGTTTTCGACATGATTGACCTGCGACAAAGACATGTCAAACAAACCGTCAAATAGGTCATGTTGCCGGGAAGGCAAAAGGAAGTTTCCTTCAGCACTAGATGTCCAATTACATTCTGGGATATTAAAGTCGCCCAGGACTATGAAGTGATCTCTGTCTGATAGCAGGTTAAAAATAGTCTTAATTGCATACAAGTGTTGCAAGTAGACTGATAATTCTGATGACGGCGGAATATAGGAGCAGGTTATATACAAGAAAAAACCGGTAAAGTGTAGTTTTACACAAATAAGTTCAATGTTAAATTGAAACTCCGGTTGTAAAAGGTCCGACTCAATGTTGGAGTCTACTGCAATCAGTACTCCACCACCCCGTCGGTCAGGTCGATCAAGCCTGTATGTTGTATACCTATCTGCAAAGACTTCAGAGCTTAGAATCTCTGGTTTTAACCAGGTTTCGGTAAAAGCAATAATTTGGGAAGAAAAGGCAAGACTATTAAGATAAAGACTAGAGATTTTACTACAGAGACCTCTAACATTTTGATAGGATAGAATTAAAGAAGAAAGTTTTTTTGTAGGACCCCTATCATTTTCGGAGGCATGAAGAAATGAAAAGTTCTGTTTTTTGAAGACTTTGAATTTTTTGAGTTTTTTTTTTTGCGAAGTTACGGCCAGCGTGGGAAGATTAACGGCAGTACGGCTTTTTTGTTTAGGAGTAAACTCCTTAACAATAAGGTCAGGCGGCCAAAAGGAAGTAGCGCAAACGTCTTTAAACTGTTCTGCTGGGAGACTAATTTTGAAAGAAAAATGTCGCGCTTAAATTTGAAATTGAATTTTTCAACTGTAAAGTTAATTAAAGGCAGCTTTGCTAGGATGTACGATTGTATATCTTCTATGGAAGTGTCCGGCGCCAAGCGAGAGATAAACACCAATTTTTTGGGTTTAATCGCAATCAGAGGTTTTATACTCTGTGCCTTAAGAGCAGGCATTATTGCGGGAACATTTCCCTTTATGTTGTTGTCGTTGCTCGTAATGGGAGTAGGCACAAGAGGAGGAGCAAGAGGTTTGGGTGCGGTAACTTTGCTGCTAGTCTTTTTTTTGTGCAGTTAGAAGAGCAAGACGGTATAGGGGAGAGTAGGCTTAGAAGATCGGGAGAAGAAGCCTGAGAGGAAGGTAGGTTGGTGAGCTTTAAATTCGAGACCGAATCTAAAGGAACACTTAAAGGAGCCGGTGGTTTGCTAGGAACCGTAAAGGCGTTAAATTTGGCCTCCATCTCCAAAAATTCAGATTGGAGATTAGAGAAAGCTGTGCGTATCTTATAAAAACCAAGTTTGGTTTTCTTATGGATTTTCCGTAAATCGGATTCAGCCACACGACACGTTTCACACGACCATCTGAGACCAGTATTGGCATAATAAAATACCGCACTAATAATTACACCACTTCGGCAAATAAAATCGCAAGAATTATAAAAACACAGGGAGCAAAGGCTAAACACGTCTGACCACCAAGATACCTACGATGTATCACATCAACTGATGTTTCGTTGTATACTCATAAGTGCTTATTGGAAAAGGTTGAAACTGAATATAATCGCTGTTCAAATGCACTAGATCAAAATGACAGAATTACCATGCAATCAAAGTGTGATTATTTTTGCTCAGTGTATGAGCGATGTGCGGCTTAACTGGGTGAACTTTTCGAACGCGCATCATCCATAAATACTCCGCCAACGCAATCAGCAGTTTTTCTCCTATCCCTCGTGGCTGTAGTCTTCCACCGTGTGATACCGAGATCTTTAAAGGCGATTATCTAAAGTGGCCGACTTTCCGTGACTTTTTCACAGCTATCTACGTCAATAATCAAAGATTATCTCCAGTTGAAAAACTATTTCACTTAAACGCTAAGACAAGTGGAGAAGCTTATTCCCTTGTAGCTAAGTTCCCTCTCACTAATTATGGTTTTGTGTCCGCTTTGAACGCACTACAAGAACGCTTCGAAAATAATCGTCTTTTGCTCAACAGTCAAATAAAAATTTTGTTTAATCTATCCATTGTTAACCATGAGTCTGGCTCTGCCATCCAAAATTGTTTGATAGCACTAGACCATTCCAAAATATCCACAAAAAAATTGGAATTGTTTATTAGTTTACTTCTGTTCGTCAAAACTACCCAACCTGACTTTATCATTATGGGAACAGTCCTTAGTTAAGAAGGTTGAAATACCCTCCTGGGACGATTATGAATACCTTCCTTAGCGAACGTTACCGAACGTTAGAAGCAATCGAGGATATGAGAACCTGCTTCGCCACTTCCTCCCATCCTAAGCACACAAAAGGTACATCGACACAAATAAATTCTTTCGAATCCAAAATTCAACGCTAAGGTCAAAACATGTGATCTTTGCTCCAGTTATGTCTTCATTATCTACTAATGAAAGTGTCACAAAGAGAGGCTTATATTAAACAGAAAAACTTTGTGTTAATTTCTTCATCAGAGGGCATCAGCTGAGAGTTCCCTTAACTGTTTTACGTGTAAAGGACGTTATAACAGTCTCCTACATCGAAGCGAACAAACAACAAATAATCCAATAATAATACACTAACCAATGCCCAGGTTCACTCCTCCCACCAACGAAGAATTACAGAGTTATCTCCTTTCGCAGCAACGTGAAGTTCTGTTAGGAACTGCCATTGTAAACGTCCAACACAAGACATTATGTATCCTGCCAGAGCTTTAATTGATTCAGGATCAGAGGTTTCTTCCAGAAAGACTTTTTAATTGAATCAAATTGAATTTCCAATAAGTCCATGCAAAAATATCGGGCATTGATAACGTATTATCTCCTACGCAGAAACTGTGTCATGTTCATCTAGCATCTCCTACACGACCACGAATGCAAATCAATGTATTATCGAAATTGGCAGGAAGGTTGTCATTCAACATTATTAAAAGGTCTAAATTAAGAAGGCTGATGTCCTGCCACCTATCCTTTTAAAATATTGTGTCAAGCGACTGTTTTTGGATGGATCATATTTGTTCCAGTGCCAAGCACACCGTTTACATCCATTGCTTCCTACTCAACGCAAGTACATTACTTGCCTAGGAAACCCCTCGACAAATACTCTCGAAGAATACTTTCAATAAACAACACTTCGAGATAAATCTGGCAGGTCACTGCTGACAACCATTTTCCTTATTTATATTTGCCTCATCATGCTGTCTTCAAGCCAGACAGCACTACTACAAAGGTGCGCGTTGTCTTTAATGTGTCTAGCAAATCGACGAATAGGGTAAGTCTCAACGATACCTTGTATGCAGGTCCTGTGCTCTAGTCCGATTTAACCTGTAGTGTTTAATGCCTATATAACAAAAATGTATTGACTGAGTTAATCCTTGACACACTCCTTACCAAGAAATCCTGTTCCGTAATCAAGAAGGTGTAATTTGTGATTATGAATCAGACTGTTGCCTTCGTTGAAATTTTCGCTATCGTCTTTTGAAAATAATATCAATTGATTTCGCTTCTCGTTTGTAAATTTATTTAATCGCAAAATCAATTCTCTCTTTGTTTCTGTGGTTGGCACCTTTAACACGCTCAACCACCCTTTTAATTGTGCCGTCGATGCACTGTTTATATTCATTTTCAAATGTTTGTCTTTTTGTTTTTATTTTTATTTTAATTTTGCCGATGTTGTGAAACAGACAGATTACCACCCGAAAGCGAACGACAATTTAAGCATAATGGTTATATACAATGTTGATATAACAAACTTATATACAATGTTTATATAACAAACTTATATACAATGTGTATGCATACTAACTACATACCCTAGCCTACTACAGTACTTCGTTTTCATGAACCCTTTTCAAGTCAATTGGGTGCATTAGAAATAAGCAGTACTCTCCAACACTTTACCAAAACATCTCAGCGCATGCACTATTCGATTGAGTACGAATGTTTCGTTCGAAAGAATGCTATTCCTCCATCCAGTTATTTACTCAATCTGAATCCTTTTATTGACAGCAACGAAATCGTTAGAGTGTAAGGTAGTGTCTCGGGCTGAGGTGAGCTCAGTCGTGCCAGAGCCCACTTTGCTAGATATTTGTAATTTGCTGAGACCCGAGACGAAAGGAGGAAAAGTGGGCTTCTGATATGGGGGTCACCACAAAGACGAACACATGGTGATCTACCAGACGGCGTGGCCGGCTGGATTCTGCCGTATGCAACACAAACACTTTCATTTTATATTTTTCTGTTTTATTCTTTCCACTTCTGCCTGCCCTTGCCCTACCTATGCACCGTTACACTGTCTTGTCCGTTAACGGCTCCTGCCTAATAAGTCGGACAACAAGTGGCTCGCTCACCTTGTTCTACGCGTCCTCCTGGGTTTCCTCCGGATCCTCTGCTGTCCTATTTGTGGGGATTGGTTTTTTTAACACTCGCGGTGACTCTTCCTTGGTCGCGACTTTGTTTTCGCCCGTCAGTTTTTCAGCGTCACTGCTTTTCTTTGTGTCGCGATTTTGCGCCCGTCAGTTTCCAGCGTCACCACTTCATTAATCATCTCCCTCGCCCCAAAATTTCACCAAGCCTCTCAAATGCCGGCGTTAGATTTTGGGCAGCGCAGTCGCAGAGCTTAAGCCGACCACACACTTTGCGGCGACGCAAGTGCATCGTAGCTTCCTCCCCTCTCCGCTGCCCGCGGCTGTCCTGTCTCGCATGCGTTTTGTGCTTGAGTTCGGCTGTAGCTGCAGCGCTCTCTCGATATTCGGCTATCGCTGTCGCGCTCGTTCGGCTGCTGCTCTGCTGCGGTTGCCGTTCCCTCTCCTTGCAGGTGTTCTGTTATGCGCCTTCGGCCGTTGTTCTGCCGCTCTCTCGGCTGCGTTCTGCCGCTCTCTCGAATGCTGGTATTCTGTCGCTCTCTCGGCTGCGTTCTGCCGCCCTCTCGACTGCGTTCTGCTGCTCTCTCTCGACTCCGTTCGGCCGCTCTCTCGAATGCTGGTGTTCTGTTGCGCTCCTTCACCCGTTGTTCTGCCGCTCTCTCGGCTGCGTTCTGCCGCCCTCTCGACTGCGTTCTGCTGCCCTCTCTCGACTACGTTCGGCTGCTAGATGCATGGTGGTGGTTTTCCTTGGCGTCGGCGTCTCTTGTGCTGCTGCCTTCCTTTAGGTCGGGCAGCCGGCGCCCGGGCGTGGTCACTGCCACGAGGTTGGGGCTTCGACCCAGTCTTCGCGGGGCGCAAAAGGGCGTTGGCGATCTCCTCCTCGGGGTCCAACATCCCGGCGACCTCTTCCAGGGAGAACTGGAGGTTCTCCTCCCACTCCTCGAGCTGACATGGGGGGTGATAGCGTGGCCAAAATGTTAGCGCTTCTCTCGGCGGCTTCGGTCGATTTCGACGGCGCCTCCGGGTCGACCCAGCGGAGGGCTCTTTCTGGGCGGGTGGACGACAAGCCTCCCTTGTCCGAGAGCACTTGCACGCGGGAGCAGGTTAGTTCCGCGGTGTGCGTGGTTGAGCTGACCAACGGGACCGCCAGGGGCAGCAAGCCGGGGAAAATTATGGTGCTGACGTCATCATCGTCAATCTCAAGTCAGCCGCCTCTGGTGGTAAGGGCTGTTCCCCTTCGGGCAATACTGCCGGCAGCCCGTCCAGCCACTCCTCCACGTCTTGGCGGCGGACGTCCCAGGGTCGTCTGCCAGGGTTTGCCATTTTTTTCCCTGTTGATGTGCTGTGGGATATAAACACGGTTATACCCCGGGAACCTAATCCTACCTAGCTACGCCGTACGGAACGGTGTAACGGTGCTCTTGGAAAAAATGATTACATAAAGAAAACTTAATAACTAGTTGGTCTTGTCTCGCTGCTGTCTACTCTCGGGTCTTCTTCTACCTGCTGGAAAGGCTTTAAGTCGGCTATGTGGGCGGTGCGTCGCTCCCGCGTCCCTTCTCGTTGAAGTCGGGCTATGTTCTGGGAAAGAAAGCGGATTACCTTGTACGGACCGTCATACTTAGGTGCCAACTTGGCGGCAAAGCCATCCACTGTCTTGGAAAGAAAGTGCTGTCGGAGGAGCACCATCGTACCCAGTGTTTGTCTCCACTCTCTACGTCTCAAATTATAGTGGCGACTTTGCTCGGCTGATGCTCGCTGCGCGTTTTCTCTAGCCACCAGGAACAGTTGCTCCATTTGTTTCGCCCGGCTACGGGGGTCACTACCGTTTTGTCCTGCGCAGGGAGTAACTTCCTCGTACAATGCCCCAGGTAGCCTGGGTTCGCGTCCTTGTACTAGGAAAGCTGGGCTAAATCCTGTGGTATCGGAGACGCTACTGTTGATTGCTAACGAGATCTCTGGGAGTAGGATGTCCCAGGTGTGTTGTGGTCCGTCGATATACTGGGCAATCATGGTTTTTATCGTCCTGTTAGCCCGCTCCATCGGGTTTTGTTGGGGGCTATATGGCGCAGTGTGCTCGATCTTCATTCCGACTCGTTTGCAGAACGCTTTAAACGAGCGACTGGTAAACTGGGTTCCGTTGTCACATACGAACGTCCTGGGTGTTCCGAAGTGTCCGAGGATCCTTTCCCTGAACGCCTTCTCGAGGTGTGCGGTGGTAGCCTTGCGCAGTGCGACGAGTTCGACCCATTTGGAGAATAGGTTGAAGAACACCGTAACACCGTGTTCCCCTGCTTGGATCTCGGTAATGGTCCCACGAAATCTGCACAAAGAGTGTCAAAAGGCTCCTGGACTCTTCTCGTCAGCATTTTCCCGGCTGGCTTGCGTGGCTTGATTTTGAATCTCTGGCAGACAGTGCATTTCTTGACATACTGGGCTACTTCTCGGAACATCCCCGGCCAGTAGTACCTCTGGGCGACCCTCGTTGTAGTTTTTCGGATCCATAGGTGACCGGCGGTCAGTGCGGCATGACATTCCTGCAGAATCCTCTTCCTGGCCTCCTTGCCGACGCACAGCTTCCATGGGATGCAGTCCTCTTCATCCGGTTTTATGCCCAGGTGTCTATATAGTTCTCCGTTCTGAACTGTGTAGTCGGGGTATTTCTCGGGTTCTTCCTTCAGTTGCCTACTTCTGCGTTGTATCCATGAGTCCTTGAGCACTTCTGTTTTTACTTGGCACAGTGTTTCCGTCGGCTGCCGGGAGAGTGCGTCTGCCACCACGTTCTGATTTCCTATTCGGTAGTGTACGTCGTACTGATACTGCTGGAGTTCGAGGGCCCATCGTGCAATCCGCCCTGTTGGATTCTCTATGGTATTAAGCCATTTCAGTGCCAAGTGATCCGTGATTACATCGAATCTGTATCCCTCCAGGTAGCAACTTTCGAATGGCCCAAACAATTGCTAGGCACTCCTTCTCTGTCGCTGAGTAGTTCTCTTCGTCCTTAATCAGGCGACGACTTACATAAGCGATGACTCGTTCCCCTTCCTCTGTTTCCTGGGTGAGAACGCCTCCCAATCCGAAGTCGCTCGCGTCGGTCTGGAGAGCGAATTTCCAGCTGAACTCGGGACACGCTAAAACTGGCGCTTCGGTAAGTAACGCTTCCTGCTGCTCGTCCCTCCATTCCCAACGACGACCCTTGCGCAGCAACTGTGATATCGGAAGCACGACGGTGGCAAAGTTCGGGACGAACCGTCTGTACCAGGAGGCTATTCCTAGGCAACGGCGTAACTCTTTCGGGTTAGTCGGGGGCTGTAGTTTCCGCACGGCTGCCACTTTGTCTGGATCGGTGTGTATCCCTTTTTCGCTAACGACATGGCCCAGGTATACCAGCTTACGTTGGAAGAAATGGCATTTCTTCCTATTGAGGCGGAGGTTAGCCGCCCTCAACCTTCTGAAAACCTCGCGCAGATTTCGGATATGTTCCTCCACCGATGTTCCAATGACTATAATGTCATCCAGGTAGGTAAAAGCATGCGGTTCCATTTCTGGTCCAATCACCCGATCCAGGGCGCGTTGGAACGTCGCGGGAGCAGAGTATAACCCGAAGGCCATTACCTTCCATTGGAATAGACCCCTCCCGGGTACCGTGAAGGCGGTACACTCGCGGCTCTGCTTAGCCATGAGATACCCATGTATCCACTCTTCAGGTCCAGCGTGCTGATGAATCGGGCGTTTCGGAGTCTCTCCAAAATAGAGTTGATCCTCCGGAGGGGGTATGCATCCGGAATAGAACGTGCATTCAGCTGCCGAAAGTCCACACACATCCGCGTTTCGCCCGTCTTCTTTCCTAGTAAGACGATCGGGGCACTGTGTGGGCTTTTAGAGGGTTCGATGCACCCTTCCCTGAGCAATTCATCGATCTGTGCGTTGATGATCTGTAGGATTGCTAGGTTTTTTGGGTAGTAACGCTGCTTGATTGATAGATCATCTTTCATTAAGATCGCATGCTCGGTGATCGTGGAAACGCCGGATAGTCCGTCGAACTTGGTGAGTTCCTCCTCCAAGAATTCAATGATCCGTGGTTCCAGTGTTGGTATCGACTGGTGTTCCTCGAGCAGGGTGTCAACGGTGGCGAGTCCTGTTCTTGGATGCGTCGGCTCTTCCTGCTTGCTGGTCCTTTCTCCTGCCTTGTCCTTCTTACGGAACGGGTGCCTCCGCACTGCTTCGTCATCCTTTGCCCCCAGCAGGTCCTTGTAGTTGATGTCAGCCGAACGGTTGCCGGCTGCATCACGATGATCCACGCCCTTGTCCTGGTGGTTGATGCCAGCCGCGCGGTTGCCGGCTGCATCGCTATGATCCATGTCCTTGTCCTTGTGGTTGATGTCAGCCGCGCGGTTGCCGGCTGCATCACTATGATCCATGTCCTTGTCCTTGTGGTTGATGTCAACCGCGCGGTTGCTGGCTGCATCACTATGATCCATGTCCTTGTCCTTGTGGTGGATGCCAGCCGCGCTGTTGCCGGCTGCATCACGATGATCCTTGTCCTTGTCCTTGATGGTTGCCTGGTAATTTGGGGTCCCAGGTAGAGGATCGCTCCTCCACAGACCAGAGTCGCGCCAATGGCCCCAAGGAAATCCAGCCCAAGCAACACGTCGTCCAGTACAACTGGTAGTATCAACATCTGCACCTGCGTGCAAGATGCTCCCAGTAGTACGTCCGCCCATGTCGCCCGCGTGAGTTCCTTGCATGTGCCGTCTGCCAGCGTCCTGATGTTTGTCCTGATGTTTGAGGTCGCTAGAAGTGTCCTGCTACGCCGCAGTTACGGCAAGCCTCTCGTACATTGATGGGTGACTGTTCCCCCCGAAGTCGCGGGCGCCACTCCGTTCCCCGGTGCTGCTCCGCGGTATTCGCCGTTCCACTCGGTCCCCGTCCCTCTCGTCATTCGTCTCTGCTCCTGGTGCGTGCTCCATGGTGGTCGTTGTTGCTCCCGCAACAAGACGAAACCACTAAACACATCCTGTATGATTGTCCAGCCTTGGTTTGTATTAGGAGGAAACATCTGCACGTGGAAACCGCAGTTCCCGAGCACATTGTCCGTTCCTCGCTTCATCAGGGAAGCGGAACAGCTTTTGTCATGTTAGGGAGAGCACTCTAGGTACAAAAGATCATTCTGGTCGCAGTGCCTCGCCCCTTCTCTGCTGGGAGACTCCCTCTCCAAATAATAATAATAATAATAACCAAAGCTAATTTCAGTTCTTTAAACGCCTTCCGCTGAACTTCTGTAAATCCGAACTTAGCATCTTGCCTTAACAGATCTGATAATGGCTTAGCAATAGCTGCATATCCATTTACGAATTTTCTAAAGTAAGACGTTAACCCGAAGAAACGTTGTATACCCTTTTATCTTTGTGTTCCGGAAATTCTATAACGGCCTATAACGGTTATGGTTCCATCTTAAACGATGTATCCCAAAAAAAAGTACTCTCGGATGTAATATCTGGCATTTGCCCCAATTAATTCGTAGCCCATTTTGAGAAGATACTTTTAAAACTTGCTTCAATTTTCTTATCCCCTCATCAACATCGTTATTAGACACAATAACATCATCCATGTAAAGTATTACAATGCCACTAGCGAGCATCTCTCGTAGAACAGACATTATAAACCTAGTAAAAACTGCAGGCGAATTCGAAATGCCAAACGGTACAAATAAAAATTCGTACTGCCCACTTTGAGTCATGAACGAAGTGTATTTTCTTGAACCTGCTTCTACGGGCACATGGAAAAACGCATTGGTCAAATCCAATGTTGTATATATCTTCGCATTCTGAAGCTTGTCTAAAGCATTGTCCATGTGTGCCATCGGGAAATTATCTCGTATAATTTCCTCGTTTAATTTGCGATAGTCGCAGCATAGACGCTTTATCCCATTTTTCTTAGCCACCAGGACTACGGGCGAAGCATACTCGGATGTACTTGGCTGTATTATACCTTCTGTTAACCATTCCCGCACCTGCTCATCTACAAACTTTTAGTCACTATACGACTGTCGCCTGGGGTGCTGATAAACTGGAACGTCATCTTTCAAAACAATTTTCATCTCGACAGGGGCATCTGTGTTACGAATTTTAGCTTCAGGCTGACTAAGATGAGATAAATCTACCTTAAAAGTTGCTATAAGCTCTTCTACACACATGCTTCGAAATTCGTCATTCACCTGACGATCACATATCTGGGTATCCCTAATTTTACATCCATCATCAGTTTTCATCCTGATATTAAAGTGAAAAAAACCCGACTTTCTCCAATTCCCGTCAAGCTCTTTCCTTTACCAGTTATTTCTGGTGCTCCTAGACTCATGAAGACTTGTCTGCGCATTAAGCACAATTCAGCACCCGTATCAACCAAACCTTTAAATATAATCTTTTTGTAAACAGCGCTCTTCAATTCGACACCTGAAAGAGTAAATTCACTGCCTAACGACACTCCACTTTATCCTCTTGAGCTACATTAGCATTTTTTTCTTTTTAGACATCTGTTTGTGCTGTACATTGTGCTGCTCGGTGTCCCGCCTGACCACATTTAAAGCAAATAAATCGTACAGTCTTTCATTACTTGAGAACTATCGCCGCATTTGAAACATTTCCTGGATGTTCCAGACAACCTGACCTTTGCTTTGAACCTTTTATTGCTCCTGACGTTCCCCAGCTGATTGATTCAATTTGCCAGATCTAGATTTCTGATATATCTCGATTTGATGTTTCAGTTCCTGGCCTGGTATAACATAATCTTACTCCCTTTCGAATCTGGAATACCCTTTATAAAATAGTCAATTAAACTTGGTTCATCAATATTAACTAACAAATAATGATTCGTCTTTTCTCTGCTGACGCTGGTCCAATCTTCTATGAACCTCAGCTGATGACACTTTGATTGAAAACTCTTCTCTCAACTTAGCCTTCAAAACAGTCCAACTACGAATATTCGCCTCACTAAGCACAAACAGTTTAGCCGCTCCTGTAAGTATCTGTTTCGAATAGATAAAAAGTTGCAAATCACTCCACTGGACAGTAATTGAACAACTTTCTAACTCATCGATCCATTGTTTTACATCAGAACTTCCTGTTCTAGAGAAACTAGATACGCTGCCTTCCACATCTTTGAGAGTGAACCATGACCTGCCATTATCTACTCTTTGATCTTCATCTGAATCGCTTTCCTCTTCATCCTGAATTCCAAAATGTGTAAGCAATCTATTCTGCAACTCTAGTTTCGTCCCACTTGTTAGTAACGGCATCTCTGCTAATTTTAACCTCAAATCGGCTACGCGGATTGCAACGATCTCATTAAGTTTAATTTAGAAATGGTTAGAAAACAATCAAAATTAGTAAAAGTCTACAACAATACAAAATATACTACTGTTAGTTAACTTAACCTTACACCACCACTGCCTCTGTCGATGCTCGCGCCAGCTCTGCCTCTGTTGACGCACGCGCCAGTTTCGCCTCTGTCGACGCACACACTAGCACTGCCTCTGTCGATGCTCGCGCCAACTATGCCTCTGTTGACGCACGCGCTAGTTTTGCCTCTGTCGACGCACACACCAGCCTTGCCTCTAAAGTTTTCCGCAACAGTTCTGCATCGGTTAGTTCAGCAATTCGGGTTCTGCTGACGTTCGCTCCAAGCTCTGCCTCTGACGACGCAAACAGCAACTCTGTTTCTGTCCCTGCAAACAACAACTCCGTCTCTGTCGACGCACGCTCCAGCTATGCTTCTACCAACTTAAATATCAAGTTTGCCTCTGTCGACGTACGCTCCAGCTCTGCTTCTACCAACTTAAGCAGCAACTTTCCCTCTCCCGACGCACGCACCACTTCTGCTTCTGTTAACTTAAGCAGCAACTTTGGTTTGCCGACTCTCGAAACTTCTTCGAGAATTCTCTATTCTGTTGCTCGCGCTTGTTCCACCGTCGATCATGCAACTGTTCTATTTTACCGTTCACTGGTTGCTACTAAAACGAACTGCGTCATATGCACAAATTTTGTCTTTACACGGACGAGCCGCCAATTTGTAGTATTTCGTTAATATAGTTGTTATTAAACAAGTAATATAGCTTATAAGTGTAAAAAATTATTTATGTTCTTCAAGACTTATGACGAAACTTATTATTTAGGTTTAGTAACAACCGCTCTTGGCAACATTTTGTACTCGGCTCCCTACTCTACACTGGCTCCTCTTTATCGATAACTTGCTCTTGTCTAGGTTTGCATTTTAATCGGGGATGCAATGTAGAAGTAGCGAAACATTTAATACCTATTACCACTGCGAGTATTCTTACTTGAACCAATTCCCACATTGTCATATGTATGTTTAATTGTATTCTTTGTATATTTTGTATAAATATATATTTTAGTACATTTACTTCTTAGTATATATAATAAAATAAAGGGGAAAATTACAAAATATATAACATTTAATATTGAACAAAATTAATAAATATGTAAACACAATATGCAAACCTACTCACCCGGGGATTTGAACCACTAATTGATTAGTGGACTATGTTACGGACTCTAAGGGCAATGATGTTGACCCTGTTCGGGGTTCGATTGCTGCCGCGATCGATATGTGAAATTTTTTTGTTATACCCTTCGAGCATTGAAAATTGTCAAAAAAGGGTATACTAACTTTGTGCAAATGTATGTAACAGGCAGAAGGAGGCGTGGGAGGCCGCATTAAGTATATATCTTCTTGCTCAGGATCACAAGCCGAGTCAATTAAGGTCTGTCTGTACGTCTGTCTGTGTGAACGCACAGATCTCAGCTAGTATAAAAGCTAGAGTTACCAAATTTGGAGCTCAATAACATTAACATTAATGGCGGTAGCCATTTTTAAGCCATGGATTTTAATTCCATAATTGTACATATGTATGTATACGTATACAAACATGCGTGCAATAATGTGTGTTGAAGTGGGACGCCAATCCATACATGTGGATATACAGACATGTTTGTATAGGCGTCCCAGTCGGACATATATAACTTAACTTAACAAGGATTCTAATTGCAAAATATTAAGAGCAAAAAAAAAATAACGGAAAGAAAGACGGCATTGAGAATGAATTGTTACCTTTTGGCTCGCATCTTTATTAAAAAAGTGAATTTATACATAATTATTGTTATTTATATTAAATGTTAAATAGATAGTAATAATTTGTTTGTCTATGAAATCAATCATTGATGAAAAACTATTTTGAAGTAAAATTTAATTTAATAGTTTCACACAGCCCGTTGTCTGTTGCTTGCCTTTTAGTTTATTAGAATAAAAAAAAAACATAAATAAATTAAATGGAATGGAACACACACACTCCGCCACTCTTACTACTCAGCCATTGCAATGGCAATGCATTGCCTCACTGCTTCAATGCCTCACTGACATCTATAAAGTTGTATTGTAAATAAAGTATAACAAATAATGAGTATAACAAATGCAAATAAAGTATAACAAATGATGAATAATAGCTATTTTAAATAAACAAACTGTAGACAAGTAAAAAAAAATGCCTGAGGATGAAAATTCGGAGTGCGTGGTCTTGTTTTCGAATTTTTAATATCTCTTTAGGGAGACAACCAAATTTTTTTTGGTAGACAATAGTAGACATTTGATGGACAATCAACCAAAAAAATGATTGTAAAAATTCGAGGTTACGATCTTTTTGAAAATTAGGAGTGCGGCGCCTTGTTAATGCATTTTTAATATCTCTTTAAGTTTGGTATCGATATTCGATGGATAATCAAACAAAAAAAATCATACTTGTGAAAAATTCTATTAACAAATGATGAACAATTGCTATTTTGAATAATTAAAGGGTGGATAATTAAAAAAATCCCTGGACATTAGTGGACATGGGACACTAGTGTGGGGCCTTGTTCCGATTTCGTAAAATTTCTTTAAGAAAAGGTGGACATGTAAAATTTTTTGCTGGACAAGAATTGACATCCAATGGATAATCAAACGAAAAAATTATTTTTTTAAATTCGAAGTTATCAGTTTTATTTTTTACCTTTTTGCAAATTCGGAGTGGACGCGTTGTTTCCCAATTCTAAATATCTATTTAGGAAAAGGTGGACCAGTAAAATTTTTTGGTGAACAAGAGTGGACATTCGGTAGACAATCAAACAAATAGAAAATTTTTCGAAAATTCACATTTCGAGGAGCTAACTTCATACGGCTCAAAATACATATTTATTAATTATAATTATACATATATCGAAATGCAAACATTCATTAAATGAATGTTTTCATTTGATTTTTCTTAAGTTTCCTATTTTTGACATCTATAAAATATTTAGACTCGAACAAAGGAGGCATTCACTTTTATTACAGTAGCTGATATTGTGTATTATTAAAAGGAACAATTTATTATTTATAATATATCTAATGGCGCTATTATATTCAGTTGCAAATGATGATGAAGAAAGTTTGGTACAAGATGAAACTAATACTACAAGTGGTAAGATAGAAAGATAAAAATATCAATTTAAGACAGTATAATAATTTTAAGAACTTTGTAATGCAAGGTGTGGAAATGTCTAAAACCTCATATTCTAAGTCAGCCAGTTCAGGCAAGTCAAAATATCTATGTGTCTGGTAGTTCATCTGTTTGTTGTAACTCAAACTAATCTCCTTTAGATTTAACCTAGCAATCTTCATGAAAATTAGCACAGTCCGTTAAAAACTCGGATCGAACCAATTTTCGGTTCTGATGAATTTTATATATATATATATATCAATAATGTGCCATTAACATAGTCTAATATTATCTAATTGGACACCATTTGATGTGGTTATAAACCAGATAAAAAGCTTTCACTGGCATGGTGTTGGTTTTAAGCCCGTGCACTTTTTGAGTTTTATCCCATTCGATTGTTGCTTTACTTCATAATGGGACTGCATTTTTTAAGGCTGTTTATGTTTTCGCTAATTCTAATTCATATTATAAAAATTTTTTATTATTGACAGTTCCTATGAAAGAATTATGACATAATTGTCCGATTTTGAAGAAATTCCATAAGTATACAAAGTTTACTAAAAAACTTATAATAATGTTTTCTGATCTAGCTCGTTGTAACTTATTTGTTTCATGCATATATATATATTATTTTTCAAATTTTATCAATTAAGTTGAAAAACGGAATGCTTTGGTTGCGTTGCAACAGACGGCTATATATGACGGATAAGTTTGACTTCTCTATTAATCCTGATTCCTTCCACAAAAGCTTCAAAGATATTTCATTAGTGAGCTGTATTCTTATACTTAAAAGATTTTATGTAAACGTTTGCTTTTTTACTAATAATTCCAATATTGTTATCAAACTATTCACACAATCTTTTTATACCCTTTGACCATTAAAAATGGTATAATAAGAGTGTACTTTGTGCAAATATATGTAACAGTCAGAACAAGGTATGGCAGACCCGACTAGCCGATTAAACCATGTCTGCCCATTCGCATGTCGGTCTGTCTGTTTGAACCTCTCGAGCTTACCCTTCCAAAAACCTAGAGACTAAAGATTTGGAATTAAGCTTTATGAACTGTCCACAGTTCAAGTTTATTTCAAAATGTAGATGACACGTCCAAAATATAACTCTCTGACTTGGGCAAATTCTAAACTGACTTAAATATGTAACGTGTCAAAATTTTATCCAATCCAACAACTAATACCTTAATTACCACCAAGGTTTTCTGTCAGTAATGTAAAAAGCAAGTGCGTTTTATGCTTTCCAAAATGTATTATAATGTACAGCCTTGTTAAAAACAATCCGTCAAATGTAAATTTTCATTAATGTACAGCTTTTATAGATTTTCAATCTGAGAATAGACACAATAACATTTTTAATGAACTTGCAATTTTATATATAAATGTAATATATTCGGTAAAACCATAATACAAATGCTGCAAAATATTATTTCTTTTATATATATATTTTTGTAATTAAAGGGCAGCGAATACTTGGTCCAAATTCAGTTGACGTCATCACTGAACAAGAGTCTGGGACACTATATACTGATGAGCAGCTACAGAGTTTGGTGGAACTGGTGCAAAGGATGACAATTCTTTACTCACTTGATCACCATGATTGGAATGATAAAACGATAAGAGTCATACAACTTTGGCTTTTAAAACCAAATAAGCCTATGTTAACAATATTCTACGATTCAAATACAATATCGGCTTGCCTTGGATTTCCAGTAGCGCCTGTCCTTGATATATGCTATTTCGTACGTACATCAAATCAACTACTTACAATTGATATATTTTACGAATGTGTTAATTTTGGAACCTTTCATAATGATGTTGATGGTTGTCTTTTACGAGTTTTGGAGTTAGCCTATGCCCCAATATTTCGAAATCACTCTGAATGGGACGATAATATAAAACAACGCTTTTGCAAGGCTCTTGATAAATTTCTAGTCTATTTAACAGGAATGCACTTCAAAATGTCGGGAATGACAGTGCTATATGTTCCATATATTGTAAGACAAATTGCTGTCGAAAATATATCATATGATCCAGAGTTTGTTAAGAATTTAGAATCAATTGCAGTCTTTTGGGCGACGCAAATACGTACTCTTCTAAATGACAAGACTTTATCTGCACCAAATGATTTTGTTATATTAGAGAATGAATATGAATTTTGGCTTTATCGATGTAAGTTTGAATTTTTTTGTCAATTCTGCAATCACGTAACTATATTTAATTAATGATATTTAATTATTTACCTTTAGTCGAGGTTTTAGAGGCATTAAATACTCAATTGGAACAAATTGATGTGCAAAGCGTTATAAAAATACTAAGAAATTCTCATTCAGTATACATTAAGCAAATTGATGAGCTTATATACGAGGCTCACTATGAAATGGAGCAGGCCATGTCAAATATAAAATTTCTACATCTTCTTATGGAACCGTGTGAAGAAATAAATCAAACCGAAAGTATTGATTTTCTCACTCAGTTTTTTCCAAGAATTATAAATTTAATTCACTTTATTTGGTCCAAATCCGAGCACTATAATAAACACGATTTGATAACAGGATTATTTCGTGATTTAAGTAATCGTATTATTCGATTTTGTACGGAGATGATTAATTTAGATAAGATACTTTCGGGTAGCCCACGATTCGGAATAAAAGTTTGTAACTTATCTCTAAACTGTTGTTTAACATACAAAGGAATATATAGTTTCATGTCAAAAGAGAATGTAAAATATGATCAAAGCTTGGGACTAACTTTAGATAATGCAATGATATTTAATCACGTTGATGCATTTATGGAGCGCTTGAACGACGTTATCGATATATGCGAGTCTATGATTGTATTTGGACGATTGGATGAAACCGAAAGTATTCCCAAGCCAAAATTTGGTGGAACAACTGGTCCAGAATTTGAAAAAACAACGGAAACTGTAGAAAGTCAATTTTTAACTACATTAACTACATTAAATACCGACTGCAAAGAATTAATATTAAATGTTCACAAAAATGACTGGTATGAAGAAGTGCTCAAATATCGACGAACAGTTCAGAGTATGGATGAAACTGTACAACGCTTAATGTCTAATGTTTTTCTGCATGTATGCAATGTTGAAGAAGCTATTGAATCACTTAATGCTATGCTATTTTATTCATATCGCGGTTCTATTAGAAAGTCATATTTGAGGCAAGTAACAGAAGTTTGGATGCTGTTTTGCAATGAAATGGAATCTACTTCAAAGGTTTTAATGGATCGTAGTAAAGTACATGAATCTTGGGTGCCATATTATGCTTCAAGAGCCATCAGCTATAGAACAAATATCGAAAGGCTTACCTGGCTTCGAAACCGACTAAACTCGTCAGAATGGCTTCCAAATGTAACGGAAGCTCTGATAGCTTTAAACAAATTTGAAACGCTCAGAAAAGAATTTGATAAGCAGATTCGTAAATCTTATGAAGAATGGCAGAAAAATTGCTGTAGCACGGTCTTAAATCAAAAGTTGGACAGATTCTTACTTGCTCGAAGTAAAAAAAAAAAGGCCTTCTTGAATGTAATATTGATGCAAGTGTATTAACTATTTGTGAGCAATCACAGCATTTTTTGCGTCTCGGCTTTTCCGTGCAAGGACCTGTTCGCAAGATATTTGAAAAATACGAAACACTTCGTTTTGTTTATAATAGCGTATTACAAGTCTGTCTTAATTACAATCATATATTATCCGCTTTATCTGAGCAGGAGAGAAAATTCTTTCGATCTCTTATTCAAGGTTGCGATCGAAAAATTGCTCCTGGTGTATTTAAATTAACATATGGAGGTGATCTAAGTGATGCTTATATTGCTGATTGTGCTAAGCATACAAATAAGTTACAAGAAACGATGGAAGTGTATAAGCGTGCAAATAAAAATATTGCACGCACTTGTGAAAAGATTTGTAATACACCATTGTTGAAACTTACATTTTCAGGGGCTGTTGCATTACCAACTTTCGAAAATCACTTATCTAACTATATTCGACGTATAAGTACCATTCTACGAGGATATTACAATAGCATTACGGATTTATTGTTTGCAGTTTTTTCAAAATTCCAGCCAGTTATTGAAGATGTAAGTAATTTATTTAACATTAAATAAATTTTAACTATTACACACATAGTAACAACTCAGATTTTCAAGATTATTTTTATTTGGTAGACAGAATAAAATAAAAACAAGTATGAGAGTTACAGTCAGCTAGTACATACCTGACCAAACGGTTTCTTGAATATATAACTTATATTTTTTTTGCGTATTTTGTGCTGCATACTTTTACGAAGAGGTCTTAAGTCTTAGTTCCTGAGATATTAGTCAGACAAAGAGACAGACAGACATGGCTATATCGACTATTTTGTGCCGTTTACAACGCCTCATACTTGTTTCAACATTTTTGGCTTGCACAAAGTTATCATACACTTTAACCTTAGAATTTGCAGGTATAAAATCTACTTACATCATATTTGTAGGTTCTTGCATCCTTCGATGTTTTCTGTATTAGTTATATTTGATAGGGGAATAACTTCGGCCTTTATTTTTCAATGAGTTATATTTAAATGAATTGTTTGTCATTCATAATAATTGAAATTTAATTGTATTCAAATTAATGTGTTTTTGCTATACAAAACTGTATTATTTGATTTCAAATTTGTCGCACTTATTCCTTTAAAACTCAACTATGCTTTAATTTGAATCAGACTCTGGGCATTCTTCTTCTGCTGATTCGCGAACAGTTATTGCCGCTAGTATTGTAAGAACGTGCAAAATTTCTTTGAATTCTATTTCAGAGTCTTCTATCTAGTCTATATTTTTACCAAGAATAGTTGGGACAGTTTACCTAGTGTCTGCGTTTGATATTTAACAAGTTCTCTTGGAACTTGTTTACAAATTTTGAAGCCTGGGAAAAATTTTTTCTATCCAATAATTCTTTATTATTATTTATTTATTGACGTGTTTCAATTGTAATTTTTATCATTATAAATGTATAAATTATCAATGTAGATGAAATTTTAGAATTGTCATAGGGCCTAAATATAAATTATCCTCAGCTATTTGGCTAACTCTTGCATATGATAGGGCAGATAAAACTATGCCTCTTTTTATATTTATGGGCAATGAATTAGAGGACTGGACTTTTTAATCATACACATTTAAGTATGCTTTCTCAAATTCATGTTCGCTGAAAGGCGTATGAAATTGGCTGAATTCGCTTTCCTTTCGGCAAGTGTACTCACAAGTTGGCTCATAATGGGCCCTTTCAGTCCTTCCTTAACATAGCTTATAAAAGTGTGTGTGAGTTTTAGTGTCTCATCCCAGGGTAATGTCTTATTTATTTACATAAATTTCTTATTTTTAAACTGATGAACGGCCATCGAAAATGTCAAATGTCAATTTGTGCAAATATATGTAACAGTCAGAAGGAGGCGTGGGAGACCCTATAAACTATATACAATATTGTAGTGTCTTGCACGCTTATTTACTTATGACTGATCTTAATTGGCTTTACATATTATTCTTATGTTCATACATGTGAATCGTTCTTATGATCTAGTTCTGCATCTGCTCGCTTATCGATGATTGGTAACATCGATGAAACGATGTTGAATTAGGTTTAAATATATTTTTATAAGAATAATAATATCCAACACGCCATCAGTTAAGCTTTTATTACAATTATCTATATTTCATTTAGGATGAGCGTTGGTGTGCTTATTTTATTCTTATATTTATGCATTTCATTTAAGTACAATGTTTTTTTTCTACTTTACCATCTTTACGTGGTCTTAATTTCATTTTGTTTTCTCTACACAGTTCATTGGTTACATTTTCATCATTATTTACTAAATTTTCATTTTCATTTACAATTTTTTTCATTATCGTTTGCTAAATCTTCATTTGTGTTTGTAATATTTTCATTATCTTTAGCTACATTATTGTTTGTAATATTTTCATGATTGTTAGCCATATCTCCATCACCAAGTTTTTCAAAATTTTGTTTATCAACAAGTGATTTTTTACGCATTTGATTACAATGTCTTTTTTATTTCTTTGTTATTGTGATTGTTAATACATATGTAAGATCTAGGACCTAGTTTATGTTTAATCTTTGCTTCTGTCCATTTTGCATTATTTGGATCTCTATAATCACGAATAAATACAGGTTCATTTGCTTCAAAATTTACTTTCCTGTTACCCTTGTAATTTTCAATATTTTTATTTTGACTTTGAATGATTTTATTTCTAACTAAAGGTGGTTTGAGCAAACTAAATCTTGATTTCAATGATCTTCCAAAGAAAAGTTTAGATGGACTCTCTCCTGTAGTACAGTGTTTAGAATTTCTATAATCGAAAAGCAATTGGTATAGTGCTGTATCAAAACATTGCGATCTATTACAACTTAATGATGCTATTAATGATTTCTTTAAAGTCTTAACAAAATTTTCTGCTTGACCATTTGATGCGGGATGTCCCGGTGCAGTTAGTATGTGATAAATACCATTTTTGTTTACAAAATTTCTGAATTCTTCTGAAGTAAATTGTCTACCATTGTCGCTGACAAGTGTGTCTACTAGTCCGTATCGCCAAAATATTTCCCTTAGTGCTTTGATTGTAAATGCAGAAGTTATTTCTTTTGTCTTAATGACTTCTACCCATTTTGTAAATGAATCTATAACAACAAACAGATAATAATTGTTGATCGGTACAGCAAAATCTATATGTATTCTGCTCCAAGCTGATTGTGTTGGTTCCCATGGCATTAATGGACATTTTTCAGGGCTTGAGCTAATTTCTTGGCAGTGAATACAATTTTTGACCATTTTCTCTATATCCTGATCTATGTTGGGCCACCATATGTATAATCTTGCTAAGCCTTTTGTTTTGACTATGCCCATATGCGATCTGTGTAATTCATTCAAAACTGATTGTTGAAGTTTCTTCGGAACGACAGTTCTATATCCCCAAAGAATGCAATCATATTCAACTGACAATGCACATGATTTGTTTTTATATGATTCATACTCTTTTCCTATTAATTCATTAATTTTTCCTTCTTTTATAGCTTGCATGACCTTTGAACAAATATGATCTCGTCTGGTTTCTTTTGCAATTTCTTTAAAAGTTAAATTCAAGTAATTGTGCTGTTCAGTATAGTTTATGAAATTATTTTCGACTGCTTCTTCTTTTGATTCATACTGTGGAATTCTGGATAGTTCATCAGCTTCATTGACTTTTCCCTTTATATATTCAATGGTATAATTGAATCCTGATAACAAAAATGCCCACCTTTGAACTCTGGCTGATGCCATTTGAGGTAATCCTTTGCCTTCACCAAATATAAATTTCAAAGGTTTATGATCGGTTTTTAAAATAAAATGTTGCCCTAATAAGTATTGTTTTAATTTGATTACACAAAACTTAATTGCTAGAGCTTCCTTTTCTAACGTACTGTAATTTTGTTCAGCTTTTGTCAATGCTCTAGAAACGAATGATATAGGTCTAATTGTATTGTCATGCAATCGATGAGATAATATACCTGCGATTGCAGTGTTACTTGCATCCGTTGATAATATGATCGGTAGTGAACTATCAAAATGGATTAGTACCTGATCTGAAACAATTTCTTTCTTTATTTGTTCAAATGATTCTTGACATTTTTCTGACCAATTAAATTTTACATTTTTCTTTAGCAATTCATATAGCGGACTTATTTTCATTGTAAAGTTTGATATAAACTTTGAATAGTGGTTTGTCATCCCTATAAATGCTCTGACATGAGTAATATTATTGGGAATTGGACAATTAATAATACTCTGATATCGATTTGAATTTTTGTGTAAACCATATTTGTCAATTGTAAATCCCAAATATGATACTTTTTCTTGTAGGGAATTTACATTTATTAATATTGAGCTTGAGACCAACCATGTTTGAAGTTTGTTTAATACGCATTTTAAAGTATTAACATGTTCTTTGACATTTTTTCCTGTAACTGTTATATCATCTTGATAAACTACAACATTTGGTATCCCATGAAAGATTCCTTCAATAGATTTCTGAAAAATAGCGGCTGCTGGTTTAACTCCAAATGGCAGTCTTTTCATTTTTAAAGTTCCTATATGTGTGCTCCAAGTACACAAATGTTGAGAACTCTCATCTAACACATGTTGATTATAAGCATTTGAAAGATCTAATTTTGTAAATAATTCACCACCACTTAAGGCTGCAAATATTTCTTCAATTCGTGGTAAAGGATATTTGTAATCAACTAACCACTTGTTAATAGTTACTCTATAGTCTCCACAAATTCTCAAGTTGCCATCGGCTTTTAATATTGGAACAAGAGGAGTGCCCCAATCCGAATGATCAACGGGTTCTAAAATACCTTTACGAATTAATTCTCTAAGCTCTGTTTCAACTTTGGGCTTCCACGTCAATGGAATGGTACGTGGCTTGAAAAATATAGGCTTTGCATTTTTATCAATAGGTAGTGTTACATTACACAAATTGAACGTTCCTAATTCACCATTGAATAAATCTCTAAATTCATTTTTAATTTCTTCACAAATGTCACCAGTATTTACTTGTATGTTATTAATTTGTTGAATTGTAAAATTAAACTGTCTTAAAAAATCTCTTCCTAACAATGGTTGACTTTTAGTTTTGGTTACAATTATTTTTAACAATTTACTTGTCCCATTGTATCTAACATTTGCAATTAACTCACCAATGACTGTTATTTTCTCGCCTGTGTAGCTTGTATATTTTGTGTTACAAGGCCTTATTTTGTTTAGTTGCTGTTTGTTGATGTGATTTTGAGGAAACAAAGTGCATGGAGATCCGGTGTCACAAATGATATGGTAATCATTACCATCAATATTTACTGGTAATGTAAATACATTTATGTTATGAGATGTTGTTTCTATGCTGTAAACAGAATTATTATCAATAATAGAATCACATAAATCTTTATTTAAATTAATATTATTGATACCCTTATTACTTCTGCATACGCTCGCTAGATGACCTTCTTTTCCACAATTATGGCATTTGCTGTTTTTGTATTTACAAGCCTGCGATGTGTGATTGCGCCATCCACAATGTGAACATTCCTTTTTCTCATTTTTTTTATTTCTTGATAGGTTACCGTTGCCTTTAGCTTTGTTCTCCTCGTTGTTTCTATTGTACTTCTTACTTTTGTCGTGACTGTACCTCTTGTAGCTCTTGTTCTGTTCTTCCTTCACTGCGTTCACGCTACTTGTCTCGTTGCTCTTTGTCAGCATTTTCGTCTCAATTATAACGGCTTTTCTTATTGCGTTGTCCAGACTAAGTGTTTCGTTCTCTTCACATAGTTTATCAAAAATTTTATCTTGCAACCCCGTTACAAAGCGATCTAGCACGAATGCATTTAGATTTTCACCAAACTTGCAGTTAATGGCCAACTCTTTAATTTTTGCAAACCACTGCATTACACTCTCACTGTCTGTTTTGACTGCGGTGTAAAATGTCTTTCGTTCATAGAACACAATTGTCGGTGGTGTAAAATGCGATTCTAGCATAATACATAGCTCCCTAAATGTTTTTGACACAGGAGACTCTGGACTGCACAGGCTATGCAACAAGCGATATGGTTCCCCTCCAATGGTCTTTAACAGAATAGCTTTTTTTGTGTTTTCCTCTGTACAGTTTATTTCGCACAAGTGTATGTCCAGCTTTTCTTTCCATATGCACCACGGTTCAGTACGATGTAAAAATTCAGGCAGAGCAGCAGTTTGTAACAGTGTTGTTACGTTAGCTGTTGTTGAAGCGTCACTTTCATTTTTCATGTTAAAATTTTTTTTTTTTTTTTTTTTTTTTGTAATTATATGTACAATTTTGTTTTGATATTATCACACATTACGTTTTTATTTTAATGTTTTTACTTTTGTCTAGCATATATACGCTTTTATTATTTTGAGTCAATATGTTTAATTTTCTTCGTCGCCAATATGTAGTGTCTTGCACGCTTATTTATTTATGACTGATCTTAATTGGCTTTACATATTATTCTTATGTTCATACATGTGAATCGTTCTTATGATCTAGTTCTGCATCTGCTCGCTTATCGATGATTGGTAACATCGATGAAACGATGTTGAATTACGTTTAAATATATTTTTATAACAAT
>JAEIFI010000010.1:0-39326 GCA_018901815.1 Zaprionus lachaisei
AATTTCAAATATTTTAATAACAACTTAAAAAATTTGAAAAAGTTGGTTTAAAATTGAAAAATTTGAAGTTAGTTTAAAAATTTCATAAATATGAAAAATTTTAAAGATTAGAATATTTTGAATAAATTTCAAAAATTGGAAAATTTTGAAATAATTAAAAAATTTCATAAATTTCAAAATTTTAAAATTTTTTTACAAAAATTTAAAAAAATTGCAAAATTTGAAACATTTAAAAATTTAAAACATTTCAAATATTTCAAAAATTTTAAAAATTTTAAAAATTTGGTTAAATTGAAAATTTTGAAAAAATTTCAATAATTGGAAATTTTTCAAATAATTTCAAAAATTTCAAACATTTCAAATATTTCGAAATTTTCCAAAAATTTACAAAAATTTCAGAAATTTCAAAAATTTGAAAAAATTCTAATATTAGAAAATTTTTAAAATTTGGTCTGTCTGTCTCGTCTGCCTCGTCTGTCTCATCTCTCTGGTCTTTCTGTCTTAAAAAATATCCAAAATTTTAAAAATTTTAATAAATGTCAAAAATTTCAAAAATTTTAAAAATTTTAAAAATTTGAATGAATTTCAAAAATTTGAAAACAAATTCCAAAATTTTAATATCTTTAAAAATTTGACAAGTTTGAAAAAAAAATTTCACAAATTTCAAAAATTTGAATGATTTGAAAAATTACAAAAATATATTACAAAAATTTGAAAAAAAAAAAAATTTGAAACATTTCAAAAATTTCAAAATTTTAAAAATTTCAAAAATTTTAAAAATTTCAAAAATTTAAAAAAATTAAAAAATTTTCAAAAATTTCAAAAATAAAAATTTAATTTTAAAAATTTCAAAATTTTGAAAAATTTCAAAAATTTGAAAATTTTTAAAAATTTTCAAAATTTGAAATTTTTAAAAATTTAAAAATTTAAAATTTTTAAAATTTTAAAAATTTCAAAAATTTGAAAATTTTTAAAAAAAAATTTTAAA
Organism: Zaprionus lachaisei; assembly: GCA_018901815.1. Classification (NCBI taxonomy): domain Eukaryota; kingdom Metazoa; phylum Arthropoda; class Insecta; order Diptera; family Drosophilidae; genus Zaprionus; species Zaprionus lachaisei. The sequence continues at coordinate 989 of JAEIFI010000010.1, forward strand.
AATTTTAAAAATTTATAAAAAAAATTTGAAAAAATTTCAAAAAATTCACAAATTTCAAAAATTTGAATGATTTGCAAAATTTGAAAAATTATAAAAATTTCAAATATTACAAAAATTTGAAAAATTTGAAAAAATTTGAAACATTTCAAAAATTTAAAACATTTCAAAAATTTGAAACAATTCAAAAATTTCAAAAATTTTAAAAATTGAAAAATTTTAAAAATGTCAATTATTTTATAAATTTCAAATATTTAAATAATAATAAAAAAAATTATAACATTTTAAAAATTTGGTTTAATTGAAAAATTTGAAAATTTTGACAAAATTTCAAATATTTAAAAATTTAAATATTTTGAAAAATTTCAAATATTTTATTTATTAAAAATTTCAAAAATATGAAAAATTTTGTAAAATTTGAATATATTGAATAAATTTCAAAAATTTAAAAAATTTCAAAAATTTGAAACATTTTAAATATTTCAAAAAATTTTAAAAATTAAAAAATTTTAAATATTTTATTTATTTTATAAATTTCAAATATATTTAAATAAATAATTAAAAAAATTATAACATTTTAAAAATTTGGTTTAATTGAAAAATTTGAAAATTTAAAAATTTCAAAAATATGAAAAATTTAAATATTTTGAATAAATTTCAAATATTTTATTTATTAAAAAATTTCAAAAATATGAAAATTTTGAAAAATTTTTACTATTTTGAATAAATTTCAAAAATTTCAAAAATTTTAAAAATTTTAAAAATATGAAAAATAAAAAAAATTGAAATATTTGAAAAATTTCAAATATATTATAAATTTCAAATATTTTAATAACAACTTAAAAAATTTGAAAAAGTTGGTTTAATTGAAAAATTTGAAAAGTTTGAAAAAATTTCATAAATATGAAAAATTTAAAAATTTAGAATATTTTGAATAAATTTCAAAAATTGGAAACATTTCAAAAATTTCAAAAATTTTAAAAATTGAAAAATTTTAAAAATTTCAATTATTTTATAAATTTCGAATATTTAATAATAATAAAAAAAATTATAACATTTTAAAAATTTGAAGTTTAATTAAAAATTTTAAAATTTTGAAAAAATTTCAAATATTTGAAAATTTTAAATATTTTGAAAAAATTTCAAATATTTTATTTATTAAAAAATTTCAAAAATATGAAAATTTTGAAAAATTTTTACTATTTTGAATAAATTTCAAAAATTTCAAAAATTTTAAAAATTTTAAAAATATGAAAAAATATGAAAAATTGAAATATTTGAAAAATTTCAAATATATTATAAATTTCAAATATTTTAATAACAACTTAAAAAATTTGAAAAAGTTGGTTTAATTGAAAAATTTGAAAAGTTTGAAAAAATTTCATAAATATGAAAAATTTTAAAGATTAGAATATTTTGAATAAATTTCAAAAATTGGAAAATTTTGAAATAATTATAAAAATTTCAAAAATTTCAAAAATTTTCAAAAATTTAGTATTACAAAAATTTGAAAAAATTGCAAAATTTGAAACATTTCAAAAATTTAAAACATTTCAAATATTTCAAAAATTTTAAAAATTTTAAAAATTTGGTTAAATTGAAAATTTTGAAAAAATTTCAATAATTGGAAATTTTTCAAATAATTTTAAAAATTTCAAACATTTCAAATATTTCGAAATTTTCCAAAAATTTACAAAAATTTCAGAAATTTCAAAAATTTGAAAAAATTCTAATATTAGAAAATTTTTAAAATTTGGTCTGTCTGTCTCGTCTGCCTCGTCTGTCTCATCTCTCTGGTCTTTCTGTCTTAAAAAATATCCAAAATTTTAAAAATTTTAATAAATGTCAAAAATTTCAAAAATTTTAAAAATTTTAAAAATTTGAATGAATTTCAAAAATTTGAAAACAAATTCCAAAATTTTAATATCTTTAAAAATTTGACAAGTTTGAAAAAATTTCACAAATTTCAAAAATTTGAATGATTTGAAAAATTACAAATATATATTACAAAAATTTGAAAAAAAAAATTAGAAACATTTCAAAAAAAATTTCAAAAATTTCAAAAATTTTAAAAATTTCAAAAATTTCAAAAATTTCAAAAATTTCAAAAAATTTAATAATTTTCAACAATTTCATAAATTTCAAAATTTTCAAAAATTTTATGAAAAAAATTTCAAATATCAATAAGAATTTTTTGAAATTTTTTCAAATTTTTTTAATTTTTAAAATATTTGAAAATTTTTAAAAAATTTCAAAAATTTGAAAATTTTTAAAAATTTCAAAAATTTTAAATATTAAAAAAATTTGAAAAAATTTCAAAAAATTCACAAATTTCAAAAATTTGAATGATTTGCAAAATTTGAAAAATTATAAAAATTTCAAATATTACAAAAATTTGAAAAATTTTGAAAAATTTGAAACATTTCAAAAATTTAAAACATTTCAAAAATTTGAAACATTTCAAAAATTTCAAAAATTTTAAAAAATTGAAAAATTTTAAAAATGTCAATTATTTTATAAATTTCAAATATTTAAATAATAATAAAAAAAATTATAACATTTTAAAAATTTGGTTTAATTGAAAAATTTGAAAATTTTGACAAAATTTCAAATATTTAAAAATTTAAATATTTTGAAAAAATTTCAAATATTTTATTTATTAAAAATTTCAAAAATATAAAAATTTTGTAAAATTTGAATATATTGAATAAATTTCAAAAATTTAAAAAATTCAAAAATTTGAAACATTTTAAATATTTCAAAAATTTCAAAAATTTTAAAAATTTAAAAAATTTTAAATATTTTATTTATTTTATAAATTTCAAATATTTAAATAATAATTAAAAAAATTATAAAATTTTAAAAATTTGAGTTTAATTGAAAAATTTCAAAATTTGAAAAAATTTAAAATTTTGAAAAATTTGAATATTTTGAATAAATTTCAAATATTTTATTTATTAAAAAATTTCAAAAATATGAAAATTTTGAAAAATTTTTACTATTTTGAATAAATTTCAAAAATTTCAAAAATTTTAAAAATTTTAAAAATATGAAAAATATAAAAAATTGAAATATTTGAAAAATTTCAAATATATTATAAATTTCAAATATTTTAATAAAACACTTAAAAAATTTGAAAAAGTTGGTTTAATTGAAAAATTTGAAAAGTTTGAAAAAATTTCATAAATATGAAAAATTTTAAAGATTAGAATATTTTGAATAAATTTCAAAAATTGGAAACATTTCAAAAATTTCAAAAATTTTAAAAATTGAAAAATTTTAAAAATTTCAATTATTTTATAAATTTCGAATATTTAAATAATAAAATAAAAAAATTATAACATTTTAAAAATTTGGTTTAATTGAAAAATTTAAAAATTTTGACAAAATTTCAAATATTTGAAAATTTAAATATTTTGAAAAAATTTCAAATTATTTTTATTTATTAAAAAATTTCAAAAAATATGAAAATTTTGAAAAATTTTTACTATTTTGAATAAATTTCAAAAATTTCAAAAATTTTAAAAATTTTAAAAATATGAAAAATATGAAAAATTGAAATATTTGAAAAATTTCAAATATATTATAAATTTCAAATATTTTAATAACAACTTAAAAAATTTGAAAAAGTTGGTTTAATTGAAAAATTTGAAAAGTTTGAAAAAATTTCAAAAATATGAAAAATTTTAAAGATTAGAATATTTTGAATAAATTTCAAAAATTGGAAAATTTTGAAATAATTAAAAAATTTCATAAATTTCAAAATTTTCAAAAATTTGTATGAAAAAAATTTCAAATATTACAAAAATTTGAAAAATTTGAAAAAATTTGAAACATTTCAAAAATTTAAAACATTTCAAATATTTCAAAAATTTTAAAAATTTTAAAAATTTGGTTAAATTGAAAATTTTGAAAAATTTCAAAAATTGGAAATTTTTCAAATAATTTTAAAAATTTCAAACATTTCAAATATTTCGAAATTTTCCAAAAATTTACAAAAATTTCAGAAATTTCAAAAATTTGAAAAAATTCAAATATTAGAAAATTTTTAAAATTTGGTCTGTCTGTCTCGTCTGCCTCGTCTGTCTCATCTCTCTGGTCTTTCTGTCTTAAAAAATATCCAAAATTTTAAAAATTTTAATAAATGTCAAAAATTTCAAAAATTTTAAAAAATTTTAAAAATTTGAATGAATTTCAAAAATTTGAAAACAAATTCCAAAATTTTAATATCTTTAAAAATTTGACAAGTTTGAAAAATTTGAAAAAATTTCACAAATTTCAAAAATTTGAATGATTTGAAAAATTACAAAAATATATTACAAAAATTTGAAAAAAAAATTAGAAACATTTCAAAAATTTCAAAAATTTCAAAAATTTTAAAAATTTCAAAAATTTCAAAAATTTCAAAAAATTTAAAAATTTTAAAAATTTCATAAATTTCAAAATTTTCAAAAATTTAAAAATTTGAAAATATTTTAAAAAAATTTCAAAATTTAAAATTTTTTGAAAATTTTTTCAAAAATTTTAAAAAATTTTTAAAATATTTGAAAATTTTTAAAAAATTTCAAAAATTTGAAAATTTAAATTTAAAAAATTTAAAAATTTTTTAAAATATTAAAAAAATTTGAAAAAAAAATTTCAAAATATTCACAAATTTCAAAAATTTGAATGATTTGCAAAAATTTTAAAAATTTAAAAATTTTTAAAAAAATTTGAAAAATTTTAAAAAATTTGAAAAATTTCAAAAATTTAAAAAATTTAAAAAAATTTGAAAAATTTCAAAAATTTCAAAAAATTTCAAAAATTTTAATAACAATTCAAAAATTTCAAAAATTTTAAAAATTTGAAAATTTGAAAAATTTTAAAAATTTCAATTATTTTTATAAATTTCAAATATTTAAATAATAATAAAAAAAATTATAACATTTTAAAAATTTGGTTTAATTGAAAAATTTGAAAATTTTGACAAAATTTCAAATATTTAAAAATTTAAATATTTTTAAAAAATTTCAAATATTTTATTTATTAAAAAAATTTCAAAAATATAAAAATTTTTAAAAATTTGAATATATTGAATAAATTTCAAAAATTTAAAAAATTCAAAAATTTGAAACATTTTAAATATTTCAAAAAATTTCAAAAATTTTAAAAATTAAAAAATTTTAAAAATTTTATTTATTTTATAAATTTCAAATATTTAAATAATAATTAAAAAAAATTATAACATTTTAAAAATTTGGTTTAATTGAAAAATTTGAATAAATTTCAAAAATATGAAAAATTTGAATATTTTGAATAAATTTCAAATATTTTATTTATTAAAAAATTTCAAAAAAATTGAAAATTTTGAAAAATTTTTACTATTTTGAATAAATTTCAAAAATTTCAAAAATTTTAAAAATTTTGAAAAATAAAAAATTGAAATATTTGAAAAATTTCAAATATATTATAAATTTCAAATATTTTAATAACAACTTAAAAAATTTGAAAAAGTTGGTTTATTTGAAAAATTTGAAAAGTTTGAAAAAATTTCATAAATATGAAAAATTTTAAAGATTTAGAATATTTTGAATAAATTTCAAAAATTGGAAACATTTCAAAAAATTTCAAAAATTTTAAAAATTTGAAAAATTTTAAAAGATTTTAATTATTTTATAAATTTCAAATATTTAAATAATAAAAAAAAAAATTATAACATTTTAAAAATTTGGTTTAATTGAAAAATTTTAAAATTTTGACAAAATTTCAAATATTTGAAAATTTAAAATTTTAAAATTTGAAAAAATTTCAAATATTTTATTTATTAAAAAATTTCAAAAATATGAAAATTTTGAAAAATTTTTACTATTTTGAATAAATTTCAAAAATTTCAAAAATTTTAAAAATTTTAAAAATATGAAAAATATGAAAAATTGAAATATTTGAAAAATTTCAAATATATTATAAATTTCAAATATTTTAATAACAATTTAAAAATTTTGAAAAAAGTTGGTTTAATTGAAAAATTTGAAAAGTTTGAAAAAATTTCATAAATTTGAAAAATTTTTTAAAGATTAGAATATTTTGAATAAATTTTAAAAATTGAAAAATTTTAAAAATGTCAATTATTTTATAAATTTCAAATATTTAAAATTTTAATAAAAAAAAATTATAACATTTTAAAAATTTGGTTTAATTGAAAAATTTGAAAATTTTGACAAAATTTCAAATATTTAAAAATTTAAATATTTTGAAAAAATTTCAAATATTTTATTTATTAAAAATTTCAAAAATATGAAAATTTTGAAAAATTTGAAATTATTGAATAAATTTCAAAAATTTAAAAAATTTCAAAAATTTGAAACATTTTAAATATTTCAAAAAATTTCAAAAATTTTAAAAATTTAAAAATTTTTTTAAAAATTTTTTGAAATAATTTCAAAAATTTCAAACATTTCAAAAATTCCAAAAATTTAAAAATTTCAAAAATTTCAAAAATTTCAAAAATTTCAAAAATTTCAAAAATTTCAAAAATTTCAAAAATTTCAAACATTTCAAAAAATTTGAAAAATTTCGAATATTTTGAAAAAATTTCAAATATTTTATTTATTAAAAAATTTCAAAAATATGAAAATTTTGAAAAATTTTTTACATATTTTGAATAAATTTCAAAAATTTCAAAAATTTTAAAAATTTTAAAAATATGAAAAAATTGAAATATTTGAAAAATTTCAAATATATTATAAATTTCAAATATTTTAATAACAACTTAAAAAATTTGAAAAAGTTGGTTTAATTGAAAAATTTGAAAAGTTTGAAAAAATTTCATAAATATGAAAAATTTTAAAGATTAGAATATTTTGAATAAATTTCAAAAATTGGAAACATTTCAAAAATTTCAAAAATTTTAAAAATTTGAAAAATTTTAAAAATTTCAATTATTTTATAAATTTCGAATATTTAAATAATAATAAAAAAATTATAACATTTTAAAAATTTGTTAAAAAATTTGAAAAATTTTAAAATTTTGACAAAATTTCAAAAATTTGAAAATTTAAATATTTTGAAAAAATTTCAAATATTTTATTTATTAAAAAATTTTCAAAAATATGAAAATTTTTAAAAATTTTTACAATTTTGAATAAATTTCAAAAATTTAAAATATTTCAAAAATTTTAAAAATTTTAAAAATTTCAAAAATATGAAAAAATTGAAATATTTGAAAAATTTCAAATATATTATAAATTTCAAATATTTTAATAACAACTTAAAAAATTTGAAAAAGTTGGTTTAATTGAAAAATTTGAAAAGTTTGAAAAAATTTCATAAATATGAAAAATTTTAAAGATTAGAATATTTTGAATAAATTTCAAAAATTGGAAAATTTTGAAATAATTAAAAAATTTCATAAATTTCAAAATTTTCAAAAATTTGTATGAAAATAATTTCAAATATTAGAAAAATTTGAAAAATTTAAAAAAATTGCAAAAATTTGAAACATTTCAAAAATTTAAAACATTTCAAATATTTCAAAAATTTTAAAAATTTTAAAAATTTGGTTAAATTGAAAATTTTGAAAAAATTTCAATAATTGGAAATTTTTCAAATAATTTTAAAAATTTCAAACATTTCAAATATTTCGAAATTTTCCAAAAATTTACAAAAATTTCAGAAATTTCAAAAATTTGAAAAAATTCAAATATTAGAAAATTTTTAAAATTTGGTCTGTCTGTCTCGTCTGCCTCGTCTGTCTCATCTCTCTGGTCTTTCTGTCTTAAAAAATATCCAAAATTTTAAAAATTTTAATAAATGTCAAAAATTTCAAAAATTTTAAAAATTTTAAAAATTTGAATGAATTTCAAAAATTTGAAAACAAATTCCAAAATTTTAATATCTTTAAAAATTTGACAAGTTTGAAAAAAAAAATTTCACAAATTTCAAAAATTTGAATGATTTGAAAAATTACAAAAATATATTACAAAAATTTGAAAAAAAAAATTAAAAACATTTCAAAAATTTCAAAAATTTCAAAAATTTCAAAAATTTCAAAAATTTTAAAAATTTTCAAAAATTTCAAAAATTTAATAATTTTCAACAATTTCAAAAATTTAAAAATTTTCAAAAATTTGTATGAAAAAATTTAAAAAATTTAATAAAATTTTTTGAAATTTTTTGAAAATTTTTTAATTTTTAAAAAATTTGAAAATTTTTAAAAAATTTCAAAAATTTGAAATTTTTTAAAAATTTGAAAACATTTCAAAAATTTTCAAAAATTTCAAAAATTTGAATAATTTGCAAAATTTGAAAATTTAAATAAAAATTTAAAATTTCATTACAAAAATTTGAAACATTTCAAAAAATTTGAAACATTTCAAAAATTTCAAAAATTTTAAAAATTTGAAAAATTTTAAAAATTTCAATTATTTTATAAATTTCAAATATTTAAATAATAATAAAAAAATTTATAACATTTTAAAAATTTGGTTTAATTGAAAAATTTGAAAAATTTGACAAAATTTCAAATATTTGAAAAATTTAAATATTTTGAAAAAATTTCAAATATTTTATTTATTAAAAATTTCAAAATTTTAAAAAATTTTTTTTTAATATTTTGAAAAAATTTCAAAAATTTCAAAAATTTTAAAAATTTTAAAAATATGAAAAATTTGAAAAATTTGAAATATTTGAAAAATTTCAAATATATTATAAATTTCAAATATTTTAATAACAACTTAAAAAATTTGAAAAATTTGGTTTAATTGAAAAATTTGAAAAGTTTGAAAAAATTTCAAAAATATGAAAAATTTTAAAGATTAGAATATTTTGAATAAATTTCAAAAATTGGAAACATTTCAAAAATTTCAAAAAAATTTTAAAAATTGAAAAATTTTAAAAATTTCAATTATTTTATAAATTTCGAAATATTTAAATAATAATAAAAAAAATTATAACATTTTAAAAATTTTTTATTTGGAAAATTTTAAAAATTTTGACAAAATTTCAAATATTTGAAAATTTAAATATTTTAAAAAAATTTCAAATATTTTATTTATTAAAAAATTTCAAAAATTTCAAAAATATGAAAATTTTGAAAAATTTTAATATTTTGAATAAATTTCAAAAATTTCAAAAATTTTAAAAATTTTAAAAATATGAAAAATTGAAAAATTGAAATATTTGAAAAATTTCAAATATATTATAAATTTCAAATATTTTAATAACAACTTAAAAAATTTGAAAAAGTTGGTTTAATTGAAAAATTTGAAAAGTTTGAAAAAATTTCATAAATATGAAAAATTTTAAAGATTAGAATATTTTGAATAAATTTCAAAAATTGGAAAATTTTGAAATAATTAAAAAATTTCATAAATTTCAAAATTTTCAAAAATTTGTATGAAAAAAATTTCAAATATTACAAAAAATTTAAAAAAATTGAAAAATTTGAAACATTTCAAAAATTTAAAACATTTCAAATATTTCAAAAATTTTAAAAATTTTAAAAATTTGGTTAAATTGAAAATTTTGAAAAAATTTCAAAAATTGGAAATTTTTCAAATAATTTTAAAAATTTCAAACATTTCAAATATTTCGAAATTTTCCAAAAATTTACAAAAATTTCAGAAATTTCAAAAATTTGAAAAAATTCAAATATTAGAAAATTTTTAAAATTTGGTCTGTCTGTCTCTTCCTCGTCTGTCTCATCTCTCTGGTCTTTCTGTCTTAAAAAATATCCAAAATTTTAAAAATTTTAATAAAAGTCAAAAATTTCAAAAATTTTAAAAATTTTAAAAATTTGAATGAATTTCAAAAATTTGAAAACAAATTCCAAAATTTTAATATCTTTAAAAATTTGACAAGTTTGAAAAAAATTTCACAAATTTCAAAAATTTGAAAAATTTGAAATACAAAAAATTTCAAAAATTTCAAAAATTTCAAAAAATTTGAAAAAAAATTTCAAAAATTAGAAAATTTTCAAATATTTTCATAAATTTCAAAAATTTTAAAAATTTGTTTAAAAAAATTTCAAATAATAAATTAAGAATTTTTGAAATTTTTCAAAAATTTTAAAATTTTAAAATATTTGAAAATTTTTAATAAAAATTTCAAAATTTTAAAAAATTTGAAAAATTTGAAAATTTTTAAAAATTTCAAAAATTTGAAAAATTTTAAAAAATTTCAAAAATTTGAAAAAATTTCAAAAATTTCAAAAATTTGAAAAATTTTAAAAATTTCAAAAATTTTAAAAAAAATTTAAAAAAATTTCAAAATATTAAAAAATTTCAAAAATTTCAAAAAAAATTTGAAAAATTTTAAAAATTTCAAATTATTTTATAAATTTCAAATATTTAAAATAATAATAAAAAAATTATAACATTTTAAAAATTTGGTTTAATTGAAAAATTTGAAACATTTTGACAAAATTTCAAATATTTAAAAATTTTCAAAAATTTCAAAAAAATTTCAAAAATTTTATTTATTCAAAAATTTCAAAAATTTGAAAATTTTTTTTTTCAAATATTTTGAATAAATTTCAAAAATTTCAAAAATTTAAAAAAAAATTTTAAAAATTTGAAAAATTTGAAAAATTTGAAAAATTTGAAAATTTTTAATTAAAAAATTTCAAATATTTTATAAATTTCAAATATTTAAATATTAAAAAAATTAAAAAAATTTTAAAAATTTGGTTTAATTGAAAAATTTGAAAATTTTGAAAAAATTTCATAATATTTGAAAAATTTTAAAGATTTAGAAAATTTTGAAAAATTTCAAAAATTTGAAAAATTTCAAAAATTTCAAAAATTTTAAAAATTTGAAAAATTTTAAAAATTTCAATTATTTTATAAATTTCAAATATTTAAATAATAAAAAAAAAATTATAACATTTTAAAAATTTGGTTTAATTGAAAAATTTAAAAATTTTAACAAAATTTCAAATATTTGAAAATTTAAATATTTTGAAAAAATTTCAAATATTTTATTTATTAAAAAATTTCAAAAATATGAAAATTTTGAAAATTATTTAAATATTTTGAATAAATTTCAAAAATTTCAAAAATTTTAAAAATTTTAAAAATTTCAAAAATATTCAAAAAATTGAAATATTTGAAAAATTTCAAATATATTATAAATTTCAAATATTTTAATAACAACTTAAAAAATTTGAAAAAGTTGGTTTAATTGAAAAATTTGAAAAGTTTGAAAAAATTTCAAAAATATGAAAAATTTTAAAGATTTGAATATTTTGAATAAATTTCAAAAATTGGAAAATTTTGAAATAATTAAAAAATTTCATAAATTTCAAAATTTTCAAAAATTTGTATGAAAAAAATTTCAAATATTACAAAAATTTTAAAAAATTTAATTGAAAAATTTGAAACATTTCAAAAATTTAAAACATTTCAAATATTTCAAAAATTTAAAAAATTTAAAAATTTGGTTAAATTGAAAATTTTGAAAAATTTCAAAAATTGGAAATTTTTCAAATAATTTTAAAAATTTCAAACATTTCAAATATTTCGAAATTTTCCAAAAATTTTCAAAAATTTCAGAAATTTCAAAAATTTGAAAAAATACAAATATTAGAAAATTTTTAAAATTTGGTCTGTCTGTCTCGTCTGCCTCGTCTGTCTCATCTCTCTGGTCTTTCTGTCTTAAAAAATATCCAAAATTTTAAAAATTTTAATAAACGTCAAAAATTTCAAAAATTTTAAAAATTTTAAAAATTTGAATAAATTTCAAAAATTTGAAAACAAATTCCAAAATTTTAATATCTTTAAAAATTTGACAAGTTTGAAAAATTGAAAAAATTTCACAAATTTCAAAAATTTGAATGATTTGAAAAATTACAAAAATATATTACAAAAATTTGAAAAAAAAAAATTAGAAACATTTCAAAAATTTCAAAAATTTCAAAAATTTCAAAAATTTCAAAAAATTTTAAAAAATTTCAAAAATTTAATAATTTTCAAAAATTTTATAAATTTCAAAATTTTAAAAAAATTTTATAAAAAAAATTTAAAATATCAATAAAAATTTTAAAAATTTCAAAAATTTGAAAATTTTTAAAAAATTTAAAATATTTGAAAATTTAAAAAAATTTAAAAAATTTAAAAATTTGAAAATTTTTAAAAATTTCAAAAATTTGAAAATTTTAAAAAAATTTAAAAAATTTAAAAAATTTCAAAAATTTAAAAAATTGAAAAATTAAATTTTCAAAATTTGAAAAATTATAAAAATTTCAAATATTACAAAAATTTGAAAAATTTTGAAAAATTTGAAACATTTCAAAATTTAAAAAATTTCAAAAATTTCAAACATTTCAAAAATTTAAATTTGAAAAAATTGAAAAATTTGAAAAATTTCAATTATTTTATAAATTTCAAATATTTAAATAATAATAAAAAAATTATAACATTTTAAAAATTTGGTTTAATTGAAAAATTTGAAAATTTTGACAAAATTTCAAATATTTGAAAATTTAAATATTTTGAAAAAATTTCAAATATTTAATTTTTAAAAATTTAAAAAATTTCAAAAATATAAAAATTTTGAAAAATTTGAATATTTTGAATAAATTTAAAAATTTTAAAAATTTTGATTAATAATTAAAAAATTTCATTAATTTCAAAATTTTCAAAATTTTGTTTGAAAAATTTCAAAAATTTTCAAATATTTCAAAAATTTGAAAAATTTTAAAATTTAAAAAATTTTAAAAATTTTAAAAATTTTGTTTAATTTGAATAATTTGAAATATTTTAAAAATTTTCAAATATGATTTTTTTAAAAATTTTCAAATATGAAAATTTCGAAAAATTTGAATATTTTGAATAAATTTCAAAAATTTCAAAAATATGAAAAAAATTGAAAGATTTGAAAAATTTCAAATATATTATAAATTTCAAATATTTTAATAACAACTTAAAAAATTTGAAAAAGTTGGTTTAATTGAAAAATTTGAAAAGTTTGAAAAAATTTCATAAATATGAAAAATTTTAAAGATTAGAATATTTTGAATAAATTTCAAAAATTGGAAAATTTTGAAATAATTAAAAAATTTCATAAATTTCAAAATTTTCAAAAATTTGTATGAAAAAAATTTCAAATATTACAAAAATTTGAAAAATTTGCAAAATTTGAAACATTTCAAAAATTTAAAACATTTCAAATATTTCAAAAATTTTAAAAATTTTAAAAATTTGGTTTTAATTTGAAAATTTTGAAAAAATTTCAATAATTGGAAATTTTTCAAATAATTTTAAAAATTTCAAACATTTCAAATATTTCGAAATTTTCCAAAAATTTACAAAAATTTCAGAAATTTCAAAAATTTGAAAAAATTCTAATATTAGAAAATTTTTAAAATTTGGTCTGTCTGCTCTTGTCTCGTCTGCCTCGTCTGTCTCATCTCTCTGGTCTTTCTGTCTTAAAAAATATCCAAAATTTTAAAGATTTTAATAAATGTCAAAAATTTCAAAAATTTTAAAAATTTTAAAAATTTGAATGAATTTCAAAAATTTGAAAACAAATTCCAAAATTTTAATATCTTTAAAAATTTGACAAGTTTGAAAAAATTTCACAAATTTCAAAAATTTGAATGATTTGAAAAATTACAAAAATTTTGAAAAATTATATATTACAAAAATTTAATATTAAAAAAAAATTAGAAACATTTCAAAAATTTCAAAAATTTCAAAAATTTAATAATTTTCAACAATTTCATAAATTTCAAAATTTTCAAAAATTTGTATGAAAAAATTTTTAAATATCAATAAAGATTTTTTGAAATTTTTTCAAAATTTTTTTAATTTTTAAAATATTTGAAAATTTTTAAAAAATTTCAAAAATTTGAAAATTTTTAAAAATTTCAAAAATTTGAAAATTTTTAAAAATTTCAAAAATTTTAAATATTAAAAAAATTTCAAAAAATTTCAAAAAAATTCACAAATTTCAAAAATTTGAATGATTTGCAAAATTTGAAAAATTTGAAAAATTTAAAAATTTCAAATATTACAAAAATTTGAAAAATTTAAAAAATTTGAAACATTTCAAAAATTTGAAACATTTCAAAAATTTGAAACATTTCAAAAATTTCAAAAATTTTAAAAATTGAAAAATTTTAAAAATGTCAATTATTTTATAAATTTCAAATATTTAAATAATAATAAAAAAAATTATAAGATTTTAAAAATTTGGTTTAATTGAAAAATTTGAAAATTTTGACAAAATTTCAAATATTTGAAAATTTAAATATTTTGAAAAAATTTCAAATATTTTATTTATTAATAATTTAAAAAATATGAAAATTTTGTAAAATTTGAATATATTGAATAAATTTCAAAAATTTAAAAATTCAAAAATTTGAAACATTTTAAATATTTCAAAAAATTTCAAAAATTTTAAAAATTAAAAAATTTTAAATATTTCATTTATTTTATAAATTTCAAATATTTAAATAATAATTAAAAAAATTATAAAATTTTAAAAATTTGGTTTAATTGAAAAATTTGAATAAAAGTTCAAAAATATGAAAAAAATTTGAATATTTTTAATAAATTTCAAAAATTTAAAATTTTTGAAATAATTTCAAAAATTTCAAAATTTTCAAACATTTCAAAAAATTTCAAAAATATGAAAAATTTGAATATTTTGAATAAATTTCAAAAATTTGAATATTTTGAATTAAATTTCAAAAATTGAAATTTTTGAAATAGTTTCAAAAATTTTAACAATTTCAAAAATTTCAAACATTTCAAAAATTTCAAAAATATTAAAAATTTCAAAAATATCAAAAATTTCAAATATTTTATAAATTTCAAAAATTTCAAAACAAATTCAAAAATTTAAAAATCTTTAAAAATTTTTCAAATTTCAAAAAATTTCACCAATTGCAATATTTTCAAAAATTTTAATTATTTGAAAAATTTTAAAAATTACAAAAATTTCAAATATTCCAAAAATTTAAAAAAATTTGAAAAGTTTTGAAAATTTTGAAACATTTCAAAAATTTGAAACATTTCAAAAATTTCAAAAATTTTAAAAATTGAAAAATTTTAAAAATTTCAATTATTTTATAAATTTCGATAATTAAAATAATAATAAAAAAATTATAACATTTTAAAAATTTGGTTTAATTGAAAAATTTTAAAATTTTGACAAAATTTCAAATATTTGAAAATTTAAATATTTTGAAAAAATTTCAAATATTTTATTTATTACAAAATTTCAAAAATATGAAAATTTTGAAAAATTTTTACTATTTTGAATAAATTTCAAAAATTTCAAAAATTTCAAAAATTTCAAAAATTTTAAAAATTTTAAAAATATGAAAAAATTGAAATATTTGAAAAATTTCAAATATATTATAAATTTCAAATATTTTAATAACAACCTAAAAAATTTAAAAAAGTTGGTTTAATTGAAAAATTTGAAAAGTTTGAAAAAATTTCATAAATATGAAAAATTTTAAAGATTAGAATATTTTGAATAAATTTCAAAAATTGGAAAATTTTGAAATAATTAAAAAATTTCATAAATTTCAAAATTTTGAAAAATTTGTATGAAAAAATTTTAAATATTACAAAATATTAAAAAAATTTTTAAAATTTGGTCTGTCTGTTTCATCTCACATCTGTCTCATCTCTCTGGTCTTTCTGTCTTAAAAAATATCCAAAATTTTAAAATTTTTAATAAATGTTAAAAATTTTAAAAATTTGGAATATTTTAAAAATTTAAAAAATTTTAAAAATTAAATAAATGTCAAAAATTTTAAAAATTTGAATAAATTTCAAAAATTTGAAAACAAATTCCAAAATTTTAATATCTTTAAAAATTTGACAAAGTTTGAAAAAATTGAAAAAATTTCAAAAATTTCAAAAATTTGAATGATTTGAAAAATTACAAAAATATATTACAAAAATTTGAAAAAAAAAAATTAGAAAAATTTAAAAATTTCAAAAATTTTAAAAATTTCAAAAATTTCAAAAATTTCAAAAATTTCAAAAATTTAATAATTTTCAACAATTTCAAAAAATTTGAAATATATGAAAAATTTGAAATATTTGTAAAATTTCAAATATTTTATAAATATTAAATATTTAAATAATTTTAATAACAACTTAAAAAATGTGAAAAATTGGTTTAATTGAAAAATTTGAACAATTTTAAATATTTTATAAATTTTAAATATTTAAATATCAATAAAAAATTTTAACATTTTAAAAATTTTAAAAATTTGGTTTAATTGAAAAATTTCAAAAATTTGAAAATTTTTAAAAAATTTCAAAAAATTTTTAAATTTTTAAAAAATTTCAAAAATTTTAAAAATTTTTACAAAATTTCAAATATTTTAAAAATTTGTAAAAATTTAAAAAATTTGAAACATTTTAAAAAATTTTAAAAATTTTAAAAAAATTGAAAAATATTAAAAATTTCAATTATTTTATAAATTTCAAATATTTAAATAATTTAAAAAAAAAATTATAACATTTTAAAAATTTGGTAAAATTGAAAAATTTGAAAATATTTAAAAAATTTGAAAAATTTGAAAAAATTTTAAAAATTTGAAAAAATTTCAAATATATTATAAATTTCAAATATTTTAATAACAACTTAAAAAATTTGAAAAAGTTGGTTTAATTGAAAAATTTGAAAAGTTTGAAAAAATTTCATAAATATGAAAAATTTTAAAGATTAGAATATTTTGAATAAATTTCAAAAATTGGAAAATTTTGAAATAATTAAAAAATTTCATAAATTTCAAAATTTTCAAAAATTTGTATGAAAAAAAATTTCAAATATTACAAAAATTTGAAACATTTCAAAAATTTAAAACATATCAAATATTTCAAAAATTTTAAAAATTTCAAAAATTTGGTTAAATTGAAAATTTTGAAAAAATTTCAATAATTGGAAATTTTTCAAATAATTTTAAAAATTTCAAACATTTCAAATATTTCGAAATTTTCCAAAAATTTACAAAAATTTCAGAAATTTCAAAAATTTGAAAAAATTCTAATATTAGAAAATTTTTAAAATTTGGTCTGTCTGCTCTCGTCTGTCTCATCTCTCTGGTCTTTCTGTCTTAAAAAATATCCAAAATTTTAAAGATTTTAATAAATGTCAAAAATTTCAAAAATTTTAAAAATTTTAAATGAAATTTTAAAAATTTGAAAACAAATTCCAAAATTTTAATATCTTTAAAAATTTGACAAGTTTGAAAAAATTTCACAAATTTCAAAAATTTGAATGATTTGAAAAATTACAAATATATATATATTAGAAACATTTGAAAAAAAAATTTCAAAAATTTCAAAAATTTCAAAAATTTAATAATTTTCAACAATTTCATAAATTTCAAAATTTTCAAAAATTTGTTAATGAAAAAATTTTATATATCAATAAGAATTTTTAAAATTTTTTCAAATTTTTTTAATTTTTAAAATATTTGAAAATTTTTAATAAATTTCAAAAATTTGAAAATTTTTAAAAATTTCAAAAATTTGAAAATTTTTAAAAATTTCAAAAATTTTAAATATTAAAAAAATTTCAAAAAATTTCAAAAAATTCACAAATTTCAAAAATTTGAATGATTTGCAAAATTTGAAAAATTATAAATATTTCAAATATTACAAAAATTTGAAAAATTTTGAAAAATTTGAAACATTTCAAAAATTAAAAATTTCAAAAAATTTGAAACATTTCAAAAATTTGAAACATTTCAAAAATTTCAAAAATTTTAAAAATTGAAAAATTTTAAAAATGTCAATTATTTTATAAATTTCAAATATTTAAATAATAATAAAAAAAATTATAACATTTTAAAAATTTGGTTTAATTGAAAAATTTGAAAATTTTGACAAAATTTCAAATATTTGAAAATTTAAATATTTTGAAAAAATTTCAAATATTTTATTTATTAAAAATTTCAAAAATATGAAAATTTTGTAAAATTTGAATATATTGAATAAATTTCAAAAATTTAAAAAATTCAAAAATTTGAAACATTTTAAATATTTCAAAAAATTTCAAAAATTTTAAAAATTAAAAAATTTTAAATATTTCATTTATTTTATAAATTTCAAATATTTAAATAATAATTAAAAAAATTATAAAATTTTAAAAATTTGGTTTAATTGAAAAATTTGAATAAATTTCAAAAATATGAAAAAAATTTGAATATTTTTAATAAATTTCAAAAAATTAAAATTTTTGAAATAATTTCAAAAATTTCAAAAATTTCAAAAATTTCAAAAATTTCAAAAATATGAAAAATTTGAATATTTTGAATAAATTTCAAAAATTTGAATATTTTGAATAAATTTCAAGAATTGAAATTTTTGAAATAGTTTCAAAAATTTTAAAAATTTCAAAAATTTCAAACATTTCAAAAATTTCAAAAATATTAAAAATTTCAAAAAATATCAAAAATTTCAAATATTTTATAAATTTCAAAAATTTCAAAACAAATTCAAAAATTTAAAAATCTTTAAAAATTTTTCAAATTTCAAAAAATTTCACCAATTGCAATATTTTCAAAAATTTTAATTATTTGAAAAATTTTAAAAATTACAAAAATTTCAAATATTCCAAAAATTTGAAAAGTTTTGAAAATTTTCAAACATTTCAAAAATTTGAAACATTTCAAAAATTTCAAAAATTTTGAAAATTGAAAAATTTTAAAAATTTCAATTATTTTATAAATTTCGATAATTAAAATAATAATAAAAAAATTATAACATTTTAAAAATTTGGTTTAATTGAAAAATTTTAAAATTTTGACAAAATTTCAAATATTTGAAAATTTAAATATTTTAAAAAAATTTCAAATATTTTATTTATTACAAAATTTCAAAAATATGAAAATTTTGAAAAATTTTTACTATTTTGAATAAATTTTAAAAATTTCAAAAATTTCAAAAATTTAATAATTTTCAACAATTTCAAAAAATTTGAAATATATGAAAAATTTGAAATATTTGTAAAATTTCAAATATTTTATAAATTTTAAATATTTAAATAATTTTAATAACAACTTAAAAAATGTGAAAAATTGGTTTAATTGAAAAATTTGAACAATTTTAAATATTTTATAAATTTTAAATATTTAAATAACAATAAAAAATTTTAACATTTTAAAAATTTTAAAAATTTGGTTTAATTGAAAAATTTCAAAAATTTTGAAAAATTTTAAAAAATTTCAAAAATTTTTAAATTTTTAAAATATTTCAAAAATTTTAAAATTTTTACAAAATTTCAAATATTTTAAAATTTGTAAAAATTTAAAACATTTGAAACATTTTTAAAAAATTTCAAAAATTTTAAAAATTGAAAAATATTAAAAATTTCAATTATTTTATAAATTTCAAATATTTAAATAATAATAACAAAAAATTATAACATTTTAAAAATTTGGTTAAATTGAAAAATTTGAAAATATTTAAAAAATTTGAAAAATTTTAAAAAAATTTTAAAAATTTGAAAAAATTTCAAATATATTATAAATTTCAAATATTTTAATAACAACTTAAAAAATTTGAAAAAGTTGGTTTAATTGAAAAATTTTAAAAGTTTGAAAAAATTTCATAAATATGAAAAATTTTAAAGATTAGAATATTTTGAATAAATTTCAAAAATTGGAAAATTTTGAAATAATTAAAAAATTTCATAAATTTCAAAATTTTCAAAAATTTGTATGAAAAAAATTTCAAATATTACAAAAATAAATTGAAACATTTCAAAAATTTAAAACATATCAAATATTTCAAAAATTTTAAAAATTTCAAAAATTTGGTTAAATTGAAAATTTTGAAAAAATTTCAATAATTGGAAATTTTTCAAATAATTTTAAAAATTTCAAACATTTCAAATATTTCGAAATTTTCCAAAAATTTACAAAAATTTCAGAAATTTCAAAAATTTGAAAAAATTCTAATATTAGAAAATTTTTAAAATTTGGTCTGTCTGTCTCGTCTGTCTCATCTCTCTGGTCTTTCTGTCTTAAAAAATATCCAAAATTTTAAAGATTTTAATAAATGTCAAAAATTTCAAAAATTTTAAAAATTTTAAAAATTTGAATGAATTTTAAAAATTTGAAAACAAATTCCAAAATTTTAATATCTTTAAAAATTTGACAAGTTTGAAAAAATTTCACAAATTTCAAAAATTTGAATGATTTGAAAAATTACAAATATATATATATTAGAAACATTTCAAAAATTTCAAAAATTTCAAAAATTTAATAATTTTCAACAATTTCATAAATTTCAAAATTTTCAAAAATTTGTATGAAAAAAATTTCAAATATCAATAAGAATTTTTTGAAATTTTTTCAAATTTTTTAATTTTTAAAATATTTGAAAATTTTTAAAAAATTTAAAAAATTTGAAAATTTTTAAAAAAATTTTAAATATTTAAAAAATTTGAAAAAATTTCAAAAAATTCACAAATTTCAAAAATTTGAATGATTTGCAAAAAAATTATAAAAATTTACAAATATTACAAAAATTTGAAAATTTTGAAATAGTTTCAAAAATTTTAAAAATTTCAAAAATTTTAAACATTTCAAAAATTTCAAAAATTTAAAAATTTCAAAAATATCAATAATTTCAAATATTTTATAAATTTCAAAATTATTTAATAATTTTCAACAATTTCATAAATTTCAAAATTTTCAAAAATTTGTATGAAAAAATTTTTGAAAAATTAATAAAAATTTAAAATTTAAATTTTTTTCAAAATTTTTAAATTTTTAAAATATTTGAAAATTTTTTTAAAAAATTTCAAAAATTTTAAATATTTAAAAAATTTCAAAAAATTTCAAAAAATTCACAAATTTCAAAAATTTGAATGATTTGCAAAATTTGAAAAATTATAAAAATTTCAAATATTACAAAAATTTGAAAAATTTTGAAAAATTTGAAACATTTCAAAAATTTGAAACATTTCAAAAATTTGAAACATTTCAAAAATTTCAAAAATTTTAAAAATTGAAAAATTTTAAAAATGTCAATTATTTTATAAATTTCAAATATTTAAATAATAATAAAAAAAAATTATAACATTTTAAAAATTTGGTTTAATTGAAAAATTTGAAAATTTTGACAAAATTTCAAATATTTGAAAATTTAAATATTTTGAAAAAATTTCAAATATTTTATTTATTAAAAATTTCAAAAATATGAAAATTTTGTAAAATTTGAATATATTGAATAAATTTCTTTCAAAAATTTAAAAAATTCAAAAATTTGAAACATTTTAAATATTTCAAAAAATTTCAAAAATTTTAAAAATTAAAAAAATTTTAAATATTTCATTTATTTTATAAATTTCAAATATTTAAATAAAAATTAAAAAAATTATAAAATTTTAAAAATTTGGTTTAATTGAAAAATTTGAATAAATTTCAAAAATATGAAAAAAATTTGAATATTTTTAATAAATTTCAAAATTAAAAATTAAAATTTTGAAATAATTTCAAAAATTTCAAAAATTTGAAAAATTTGAATATTTTGAATAAATTTCAAAAATTTGAATATTTTGAATAAATTTCAAAAATTTGAATATTTTGAATAAATTTCAAGAATTGAAATTTTTGAAATAGTTTCAAAAATTTTAAAAATTTCAAAAATTTCAAACATTTCAAAAATTTCAAAAATATTAAAAATTTCAAAAATATCAAAAATTTCAAATATTTTATAAATTTCAAAAATTTCAAAACAAATTCAAAAATTTAAAAATCTTTAAAAATTTTTCAAATTAATAAAAAATTTCACCAATTGCAATATTTTCAAAAATTTTAATTATTTGAAAAATTTTAAAAATTACAAAAATTTCAAAAATTTCAAAAATTTGAAAAATTTTTGAAAATTTTCAAACATTTCAAAAATTTGAAACATTTCAAAAATTTCAAAAATTTTAAAAATTGAAAAATTTTAAAAATTTCAATTATTTTATAAATTTCGATAATTAAAATAATAATAAAAAAATTATAACATTTTAAAAATTTGGTTTAATTGAAAAATTTTAAAATTTTGACAAAATTTCAAATATTTGAAAATTTAAATATTTTGAAAAAATTTCAAATATTTTATTTATTACAAAATTTCAAAAATATGAAAATTTTGAAAAATTTTTACTATTTTGAATAAATTTAAAAAATTTCAAAAATTTCAAAAATTTAATAATTTTCAACAATTTCCAAAAATTTGAAAAATATGAAAAATTTGAAATATTTGTAAAATTTCAAATATTTTATAAATTTTAAATATTTAAATAATTTTAATAACAACTTAAAAAATGTGAAAAATTGGTTTAATTGAAAAATTTGAACAATTTTAAAAATTTTATAAAATTTAAAAATTTTAAAAAATTTAAAAATTTTAAAATTTTAAAAATTTAAAAATTGAAAAATTTCAAAAATTTGAAAATTTTTAAAAAAATTTCAAAAAATTTCAAAAATTTTAAAAATTTTCAAAAATTTCAAAAATTTAAAAATTAAAAAATTTCAAAAATTTTTAAAAATTTAAAAAAATTTAAAAATTTTAAAAATTTTGCAAAATTTCAAATATTTTAAAAATTGAAAAATATTTTAAAAATTTCAATTATTTTATAAATTTCAAATATTTAAAAATTAAATAATTTAACAAAAATTTATAACATTTTGAAAAATTTGAAAAAATTTCAAAAATTTGAAAAATTTTAAAAATTTGAAAAAATTTGAAAAATTGAAAAATTTGAAAAAATTTCAAATATATTATAAATTTCAAATATTTTAATAACAACTTAAAAAATTTGAAAAAGTTGGTTTAATTGAAAAATTTGAAAAGTTTGAAAAAATTTCATAAATATGAAAAATTTTAAAGATTAGAATATTTTGAATAAATTTCAAAAATTGGAAAATTTTGAAATAATTAAAAAATTTCATAAATTTCAAAATTTTCAAAAATTTTATGAAAAAAAATTTCAAATATTACAAAAATTTGAAACATTTCAAAAATTTAAAACATTTCAAATATTTCAAAAATTTTAAAAATTTCAAAAATTTGGCTAAATTGAAAATTTTGAAAAAATTTCAAAAATTGGAAATTTTTCAAATAATTTTAAAAATTTCAAACATTTCAAATATTTCGAAATTTTCAAAAATTTACAAAAATTTCAGAAATTTCAAAAATTTGAAAAAATTCAAATATTAGAAAATTTTTAAAATTTGGTCTGTCTGTCCTCGTCTGTCTCATCTCTCTGGTCTTTCTGTCTTAAAAAATATCCAAAATTTTAAAAATTTTAATAAATGTCAAAAATTTCAAAAATTTTAAAAATTTTAAAAATTTGAATGAATTTTAAAAAATTTGAAAACAAATTCCAAAATTTTAATATCTTAAAAAATTTGACAAGTTTATTAAAAAAATTTCACAAATTTCAAAAATTTGAATGATTTGAAAAATTACAAAAATATATTAAAAAAATTTGAAAAAAATTAAAAAAAATTTCAAAAATTTTCAAAAATTTTAAAAATTTCAAAAATTTAAAAATTTTCAACAATTTATAAATTTCAAAATTTTAAAAAATTTGAAATATTTGAAAAAATTTCAAATATCATTAAGAAATTTTGAAATTTTTTCAAATTTTAAAAATTTTAAAATAAAAAAATTTTAAAAAAAAAAAAAAATTTTTAAAAATTTTGAAAAATTTTTAAATATTAAAAAATTTGAAAATTTTAAAAATTAAAAATTTTGAAAAATTTCAAATTTTAAAAAATTTGAAAAATTTTTTAAAAAATTTAAAAATTTTAAAAAAATTTCAAAAATTTGAAAATTTTTAAAAATTTGAAACATTTCAAAAATTTAAAACATTTCAAAAATTTGAAACAATTTCAAAAATTTCAAAAATTTTAAAAATTGAAAAATTTTAAAATTATTAATTATTTTATAAATTTCAAATATTTAAATAATAATAAAAAAAATTATTAAACATTTTAAAAATTTGGTTTAATTGAAAAATTTCAAAAATTTTAAAAAAATTTCAAATATTTAAAAATTTAAAATTTTTAAAAAATTTCAAATATTTTAAAATTTCAAAAAATTTCAAAAATTTGAAAATTTTGAAAAAATTTGAAAAATTTTGAATAAATTTTAAAAAATTTTAAAAATTTCAAAAATTTGAAACATTTAAAAAATTTCAAAAATTTTAAAAAATTAAAAAATTTTAAAAATTTTATTTATTTTATAAATTTCAAATATTTAAATAATAATTAAAAAAAATTATAACATTTTAAAAATTTGGTTTAATTGAAAAATTTGAAAAAATTTCAAAAAATATTTGAAAAATTTAAAAATTTTGAAAAAAATTTCAAATATTTTATTTATTAAAAAATTTCAAAAATATGAAAATTTTGAAAAATTTGTACTATTTTGAATAAATTTCAAAATTTTTAAAAATTTCAAAAATTTTAAAAATTTGAAAAATATAAAAAATTGAAATATTTGAAAAATTTCAAATATATTATAAATTTCAAATATTTTAATAACAACTTAAAAAATTTGAAAAAGTTGGTTTAATTGAAAAATTTGAAAAGTTTGAAAAAATTTCATAAATATGAAAAATTTTAAAGATTAGAATATTTTGAATAAATTTCAAAAATTGGAAAATTTTGAAATAATTAAAAAATTTCATAAATTTCAAAATTTTTAAAAATAAAAAAAATTTTTCAAATTTTCAAAAATTTGAAAAATTAAAATTTTTTGAAAATTTTTCAAAAATTTTCAAAAATTTTTCAAATTTTTAAAATTTTGAAAAATTTAAAAATTTTTTTTATTTGAAATATTTGAAATTTTTTTAAAAAATACAAAATTTTGAAAATTTTTGAAATTTTTGAAATTTTGAAAATTTTTAAATTTTTGAAATTTTTGAAATTTTTAAAAAATTTTTGAAATTTTTAAAATTTTTGAAATTTTTGAAATTTTTGAAATTTTTGAAATTTTTTAATTTTTTTTTTTTCAAATTTTTGTAATATATATTTGTAATTTTTCAAATCATTCAAATTTTTGAAATTTGTGAAATTTTTTTTTTCAAACTTGTCAAATTTTTAAAGATATTAAAATTTTGAATTTGTTTTCAAATTTTTGAAATTCATTCAAATTTTTTAAAATTTTTAATATTTTTGAAATTTTTGACATTTATTAAAATTTTTAAAATTTTGGATATTTTTTAAGACAGAAAGACCAGAGAGATGAGACAGACGAGGCAGACGAGACAGACAGACCAAATTTTAAAAATTTTCTAATATTTGAATTTTTTCAAATTTTTGAAATTTCTGAAATTTTTGAAAAATTTTGGAAAAATTTCGAAATATTTGAAATGTTTGAAATTTTTAAAATTATTTGAAAAATTTCCAATTTTTGAAATTTTTTCAAAATTTTCAATTTAACCAAATTTTTAAAATTTTTAAAATTTTTGAAATATTTGAAATGTTTTAAATTTTTGAAATGTTTCAAATTTTTTCAATTTTTTAAATTTTTTCAAATTTTTCTAATTTTGAAATTATTTTCATAAAAATTTTTGAAAATTTTGAAATTTATGAAATTTTTTAATTATTTCAAAATTTTCCAATTTTTGAAATTTATTCAAAATATTCAAATCTTTAAAATTTTTCATATTTTTGAAATTTTTTCAAACTTTTCAAATTTTTCAAATAAACCAACTTTTTTCAAATTTTTTAAGTTGTTATTAAAATATTTGAAATTTATAATATATTTGAAATTTTTCAAATATTTCAATTTTTCATATTTTTCATATTTTTAAAATTTTTAAAATTTT
The DNA here is from genome assembly GCA_018901815.1 of Zaprionus lachaisei. Taxonomy (NCBI): domain Eukaryota; kingdom Metazoa; phylum Arthropoda; class Insecta; order Diptera; family Drosophilidae; genus Zaprionus; species Zaprionus lachaisei. The sequence continues at coordinate 26,774 of JAEIFI010000010.1, forward strand.
TGAAATTTTTGAAATTTATTCAAAATAGTAAAAATTTTTCAAAATTTTTTAATATTTTAAATATTTTTGAAATTTTTTAATAAATAAAATATTTGAAAATTTTTCAAAATATTTGAAATTTTTCAAAATATTTAAATTTTCAAATATTTGAAATTTTGTCAAAATTTTAAAATTTTTCAATTAAACCAAATTTTTAAAATGTTATAATTTTTTTTATTATTATTTAAATATTTGAAATTTATAAAATAATTGAAATTTTTAAAATTTTTCAATTTTTTAAAATTTTTGAAATTTTTGAAATGTTTCCAATTTTTGAAATTTATTCAAAATATTCTAATCTTTAAAATTTTTCATATTTATGAAATTTTTTCAAACTTTTCAAATTTTTCAATTAAACCAACTTTTTCAAATTTTTTAAGTTGTTATTAAAATATTTGAAATTTATAATATATTTGAAATTTTTCAAATATTTCAATATTTTTTCATATTTTTAAAATTTTTAAAATTTTTGAAATTTTTGAAATTTTTGAAATTTATTCAAAATAGTAAAAAATTTTTCAAAATTTTCATATTTTTGAAATTTTTATAATAAATAAAATATTTGAAATTTATTCAAAATATTCAAATTTTTCATATTTTTGAAATTTTTGAAATTTTTGAAATTTTTTGAAATTTTTGAAATTTTTGAAATTTTTGAATTAAATTTTTAATATTTTTGAAATTTTTGAAATGTTTGAAATTTTATTTTTTTGAAATTATTTCAAAAATTTTAAATTTTTGAAATTTTTAAAAATATTAAATTTTTCATATTTTTGAAATTTATTCAAATTTTTCAATTAAACCAAATTTTTAAAATGTTATAATTTTTTTAATTATTATTTAAATATTTGAAATTTATAAAATAAATAAAATATTTAAAATTTTTTAATTTTTAAAATTTTTGAAATTTTTGAAATATTTAAAATGTTTCAAATTTTTGAATTTTTTAAATTTTTGAAATTTATTCAATATATTCAAATTTTACAAAATTTTCATATTTTTGAAATTTTTAATAAATAAAATATTTGAAATTTTTTCAAAATATTTAAATTTTTAAATATTTGAAATTTTGTCAAAATTTTCAAATTTTTCAATTAAACCAAATTTTTAAAATGTTATAATTTTTTTTTATTATTATTTAAATATTTGAAATTTATAAAATAATTGAAATTTTTTTAAAATTTTTCAATTTTTAAAATTTTTGAAATTTTTGAATTGTTTCAAATTTTTGAAATGTTTTAAATTTTTGAAATGTTTCAAATTTTTCAAAATTTTTCAAATTTTTGTAATATTTGAAATTTTTATAATTTTTCAAATTTTGCAAATCATTCAAATTTTTGAAATTTGTAATTTTTGAAATTTTTTCAAATTTTTTTAATATTTAAAATTTTTGAAAATTTTTAAAAATTTTCAAATTTTTGAAATTTTTTAAAAATTTTCAAATATTTTAAAATTTTTAAAAAATTTTTTAAAATTTTTAAAAATTTTTTTTGATATTTAAAATTTTTTAAAATTTTTAAAATTTTGAAATTTTTGAAATTTTTGAAAATTTAAATTTTTGAAATTTTTGAAATTTTTAAAATTTTTTGAAATTTTTGAAATTTTGAAAAATTTTTTTTTTTTTTTTTTAATATATATTTGTAATTTTTCAAATCATTCAAATTTTTGAAATTTGTGAAATTTTTGAAAAATTTTTTTTAATATTTAAAATTTTTGAAATTTTTAAAAATTTTCAAATTTTTGAAATTTTTAAAAAATTTTCAAATATTTTATTTAAAATTTTTAAAAAAATTTCAAAAAATTTTATTGATATTTGAAATTTTTTTTTACAAATTTTTGAAATTTTTGAAATTTATGAAATTGTTGAAAATTATTTAAATTTTTGAAATTTTTAAAATTTTTGAAATTTTTGAAATTTTTGAAATTTTTGAAATTTTTTTTTTTTTTCAAATTTTTGTAATATATTATTTGTAATTTTTCAAATTTTTCAAATTTTTGAAATTTGTGAAATTTTTTCAAACTTGTCAAATTTTTAAAGATATTAAAATTTTGGAATTTGTTTTCAAATTTTTGAAATTCATTCAAATTTTTAAAATTTTTAAAATTTTTGAAATTTTTGACATTTATTAAAATTTTTAAAATTTTGGATATTTTTTAAGACAGAAAGACCAGAGAGATGAGACAGACGAGGCAGACGAGACAGACAGACCAAATTTTAAAAATTTTCTAATATTAGAATTTTTTCAAATTTTTGAAATTTCTGAAATTTTTGTAAATTTTTGGAAAATTTCGAAATATTTGAAATGTTTGAAATTTTTAAAATTATTTGAAAAATTTCCAATTATTGAAATTTTTTCAAAATTTTCAATTTAACCAAATTTTTAAAATTTTTAAAATTTTTGAAATATTTGAAATGTTTTAAATTTTTGAAATGTTTCAAATTTTGCAATTTTTTCAAATTTTTGTAATATTTGAAATTTTTTTATACAAATTTTTGAAAATTTTGAAATTTATGAAATTTTTTAATTATTTCAAAATTTTCCAATTTTTGAAATTTATTCAAAATATTCTAATCTTTAAAATTTTTCATATTTATGAAATTTTTTCAAACTTTTCAAATTTTTCAATTAAACCAACTTTTTCAAATTTTTTAAGTTGTTATTAAAATATTTGAAATTTATAATATATTTGAAATTTTTCAAATATTTCAATTTTTCATATTTTTCATATTTTTAAAATTTTTAAAATTTTTGAAATTTTTGAAATTTATTCAAAATAGTAAAAATTTTTCAAAATTTTCATATTTTTGAAATTTTTTAATAAATAAAATATTTGAAATTTTTTCAAAATATTTAAATTTTCAAATATTTGAAATTTTGTCAAAATTTTAAAATTTTTCAATTAAACCAAATTTTTAAAATGTTATAATTTTTTTTATTATTATTTAAATATTCGAAATTTATAAAATAATTGAAATTTTTAAAATTTTTCAATTTTTAAAATTTTTGAAATTTTTGAAATGTTTCCAATTTTTGAAATTTATTCAAAATATTCTAATCTTTAAAATTTTTCATATTTATGAAATTTTTTCAAACTTTTCAAATTTTTCAATTAAACCAACTTTTTCAAATTTTTTAAGTTGTTATTAAAATATTTGAAATTTATAATATATTTGAAATTTTTCAAATATTTCAATTTTTTTTATTTTTCATATTTTTAAAATTTTTAAAATTTTTGAAATTTTTGAAATTTATTCAAAATAGTAAAAATTTTTCAAAATTTTCATATTTTTGAAATTTTTTAATAAATAAAATATTTGAAATTTATTCAAAATATTCAAATTTTTCATATTTTTGAAATTTTTGAAATGTTTGAAATTTTTGAAATTTTTGAAATTTTTGAAATTTTTGAAATTTTTGAAATTTTTGAAATTTTTGAAATTTTTGAAATTTTTATTTTTGAAATTTTTAATATTTTTGAAATGTTTGAAATTTTTGAAATTATTTCAAATTTTATTTTGAAATTTTTAAAAATATTCAAATGTTTTCATATTTTTGAAATTTATTCAAATTTTTCAATTAAACCAAATTTTTAAAATGTTATAATTTTTTTAATTATTATTTAAATATTTGAAATTTATAAAATAAATAAAATATTTAAAATTTTTTAATTTTTAAAATTTTTGAAATTTTTTGAAATATTTAAAATTTTTCAAATTTTTGAATTTTTTAAATTTTTGAAATTTCTTCAATATATTCAAATTTTACAAAATTTTCATATTTTTGAAATTTTTAATAAATAAAATATTTGAAATTTTTTCAAAATATTTAAATTTTTAAATATTTGAAATTTTGTCAAAATTTTCAAATTTTTCAATTAAACCAAATTTTTAAAATGTTATAATTTTTTTTATTATTATTTAAATATTTGAAATTTATAAAATAATTGACATTTTTAAAATTTTTCAATTTTTAAAATTTTTGAAATTTTTGAATTGTTTCAAATTTTTGAAATGTTTTAAATTTTTGAAATGTTTCAAATTTTTCAAAATTTTTCAAATTTTTGTAATATTTGAAATTTTTATAATTTTTCAAATTTTGCAAATCATTCAAATTTTTGAAATTTGTGAATTTTTTGAAATTTTTCAAATTTTTTTAATATTTAAAATTTTTGAAATTTTTAAAAATTTTCAAATTTTTGAAATTTTTAATTTTAAAATTTTCAAATTTTTAAAAATTAAAAAAATTTTAAAAAATTTTCAAAAATTTTTAAATGATATTTGAAATTTTTTTCTTACAAATTTTTGAAAATTTTAAAATTTTTGAAAATTTTTAAAAATTTTAAAATTTTTGAAATTTTTGAAATTTTTAAAAATTTTTAAAATTTTAAAATTTTTGAAATTTTTGAAATGTTTTTTATATTTTTCAAATTTTTGTAATATATATTTTAAATTTTCAAATCATTCAAATTTTTGAAAATTTTTAAATTTTTGAAATTTTTCAAATTTTTAAATATTTAAAAAATTTTATAAAATTTTTACAAATTTTTTTTGAAATTTTTTAAAAATTTTCAAATATATTTAAAATTTAAAAAATTTTTGAAAAATTTCAAAAATTTAAATTTTGAAAAATTTTTGAAAATTTTTTGAAATTTTTGAAATTTTTAAAAATTTTTTAATATAAAATTTTTAAAATTTTTCAAATTTTTGAAATTTTTTTTTTTGAAATTTTTTTTTTCAAATTTTTGAAATTTGTGAAATTTTTTCAAACTTGTCAAATTTTTAAAGATATTAAAATTTTGGAATTTGTTTTCAAATTTTTGAAATTCATTCAAATTTTTAAAATTTTTAAAATTTTTGAAATTTTTGACATTTATTAAAATTTTTTAAAATTTTGGATATTTTTTAAGACAGAAAGACCAGAGAGATGAGACAGACGAGGCAGACGAGACAGACAGACCAAATTTTAAAAATTTTCTAATATTTGAATTTTTTCAAATTTTTGAAATTTCTGAAATTTTTGTAAATTTTTGGAAAATTTCGAAATATTTGAAATGTTTGAAATTTTTAAAATTATTTGAAAAATTTCCAATTATTGAAATTTTTTCAAAATTTTCAATTTAACCAAATTTTTAAAATTTTTAAAATTTTTGAAATATTTGAAATGTTTTGAAATGTTTTAAATTTTTCAAATGTTTCAAATTTTTTAAATTTTTTCAAATTTTTGTAATATTTGAAATTTTTTTCATACAAATTTTTGAAAATTTTGAAATTTATGAAATTTTTTAATTATTTCAAAATTTCCAATTTTTGAAATTTATTCAAAATATTCAAATCTTTAAAATTTTTCAAATTTTTGAAATTTTTTCAAACTTTTCAAATTTTTCAATTAAACCAAATTTTTCAAATTTTTTAAGTTGTTATTAAAATATTTGAAATTTATAATATATTTTTCAAATTTTTCAAATTTTTCAAATTTTTAAAATTTTTAAAATTTTTGAAATTTATTCAAAATATTCAAATTTTTCAAAATTTTTATATTTTTAAAATTTTTTAATAAATAAAATATTTGAAATTTTTCAAAATATTTAAATTTTCAAATATTTGAAATTTTGTTAAAATTTTCAAATTTATCAATTAAACCAAATTTTTAAAATGTTATAATTTTTTTATTATTATTTAAATATTTGAAATTTATAAAATAATTGAAATTTTTAATATTTTTCAATTTTTAAAATTTTTGAAAATTTTTTAAATATTTCAAATTTTAAAATTTTCAAATTTTTACAAATTTTAAAAATTTTTTTAAATTTTTAAAAATTTTCAAATTTTTAAATTTTTCAATTAAACCAAATTTTTAAAATTTTTAAAAATTTAAAATTTTTTAAATTTTTAAATATTTAAAATTTATAAAATATTTAAAATTGTTCAAATTTTTCAATTTTTAAAAAATTTTTCACATTTTTTAAGTTGTTATTAAAATTATTTAAATATTTAAAAATTTATATAAATATTTGAAATTTTACAAATATTTCAAATTTTTCAAATATTTCAAATTTTTTGAAATTGTTGAAAATTATTAAATTTTTGAAATTTTTAAAATTTTTGAAATTTTTAAATTTTTCTAATTTTTTTTTTCAAATTTTTGTAATATATTTTTGTAATTTTTCAAATCATTCAAATTTTTGAAATTTTTTCAATTTTTTCAAAATTTTTCAAATTTTTTAAAGATTTTAAAATTTTGAAATTTTGTTTTTCAAATTTTTGAAATTTATTCAAAATATTCAAATTTTTCGAAATTTTCATATTTGAAAAATTTTTAAAAAATTTCATATTTGAAAAAATTTTTAAAATATTTCAAATTATTCAATTAAACCAAATTTTTAAAATGTTAAAAAATTTTTTTTTTAAATTTTAAAATTTTTTTTATATTTGAAATTTTTTTCATATAAAAATTTTTAAAAATTTTGAAATTTATGAAATTTTTTAATTATTTCAAAATTTTCCAATTTTTGAAATTTATTCAAAATATTCAAATCTTTAAAATTTTTCATATTTTTGAAATTTTTTCAAACTTTTCAAATTTTTCAATTACACCAAATTTTTAAAATGTTAAATTTTTTATTTATTATTATTTAAATATTTGAAATAAATTTATAAATAAAATATTTGATTTTTTAAAATATTTCAATTTTTGAAATTTTTCAAAATATTCAAATTTATTCAAATTTTTAAAATTTTTGACTTTATAAAAATTTTTAAAATTTTGGATATTTTTAAGACAGAAAGACCAGAGAGATGAGACAGCGGCACGAGACAGACAGACCAAATTTTAAAAATTTTCTAATATTTGAATTTTTTCAAATTTTTGAAATTTCTGAAATTTTTGAAAATTTTTGGAAAATTTCAAAATATTTGAAATGTTTGAAATTTTTGAAATTATTTGAAAAAATTTCCAATTTTTGAAATTTTTGAAATTTTTTGAAAATTTTTTGAAAATTTCAAAATATTTGAAATGTTTGAAATTTTTGAAATTAGTTGAAAAATTTCCAATTTTTGAAATTTTTTCAAAATTTTCAAATTTAACCAAATTTTTGAAATTTTTAAAATTTTTGAAATGTTTTAAATTTTTGAAATGTTTCAAATTTTTAATTTTTTTTTAAATTTTTTCAAATTTTTGTAATATTTGAAATTTTTTTCATACAAATTTTTGAAAATTTTGAAATTTATGAAATTTTTTAATTATTTCAAAATTTTCCAATTTTTGAAATTTATTCAAAATATTCAAATCTTTAAAATTTTTCATATTTTTGAAATTTTTTCAAACTTTTCAAATTTTTCAATTAAACCAACTTTTTCAAATTTTTTAAGTTGTTATTAAAATATTTGAAATTTATAATATATTTGAAAATTTTCAAATATTTCAATTTTTCATATTTTTAAAATTTTTAAAATTTTTGAAATTTATTCAAAATATTCAAATTTTTCAAAATTTTTATATTTTTAAAATTTTTTAATAAATAAAATATTTGAAATTTTTTCAAAATATTTAAATTTTCAAATATTTGAAATTTTGTTAAAATTTTCAAATTTATCAATTAAACCAAATTTTTAAAATGTTATAATTTTTTTATTATTATTTAAATATTTGAATTTTATAAAATAATTGAAATTTTTAATATTTTTCAATTTTTAAAATTTTTGAAATTTTTTAAATGTTTCAAATTTTTTAAATTTTTTACAAATTTTAAAATATTTGAAATTTTGTAAAATTTTTAAAATTTTTGAAATTTTTTAAAAATTTTCAAATTTTTTAAATTTTTCAATTAAACCAAATTTTTAAAATTTTTAAAATGTTAAAATTTTTTTATTGTTATTTAAATATTTCAAATTTATAAAATATTTAAAATTGTTCAAATTTTTCAATTAAACCAAATTTTTCACATTTTTTTTTAAGTTGTTATTAAAATTATTTAAATATTTAAAATTTATAAAATATTTGAAATTTTACAAATATTTCAAAATTTTTCATATATTTCAAATTTTTTGAAATTGTTGAAAATTATTAAATTTTTGAAATTTTTGAAATTTTTAAAATTTTTGAAATTTCTAATTTTTCTAATTTTTTTTTTTCAAATTTTTGTAATATATTTTTGTAATTTTTCAAATCATTCAAATTTTTGAAATTTGTGAAATTTTTTCAATTTTTTCAAACTTTGTCAAATTTTTAAAGATATTAAAATTTTGGAATTTGTTTTCAAATTTTTGAAATTTATTCAAATTTTTAAAATTTTTGACATTTATTAAAATTTTTAAAATTTTTCAAATAAACCAAATTTTTAAAATTTTTGACATTTATTAAAATTTTTAAAATTTTTCAAATAAACCAAATTTTTAAAATTTTTGACATTTATTAAAATTTTTAAAATTTTGGATATTTTTTAAGACAGAAAGACCAGAGAGATGAGACAGACGAGGCAGACGAGACAGACAGACCAAATTTTAAAAATTTTCTAATATTTGAATTTTTTCAAATTTTTGAAATTTCTGAAATTTTTATAAATTTTTGGAAAATTTCGAAATATTTGAAATGTTTGAAATTTTTAAAATTATTTGAAAAATTTCCAATTATTGAAATTTTTTCAAAATTTTCAATTTAACCAAATTTTTGAAATTTTTAAAGTTTTTGAAATATTTGAAATGTTTTAAATTTTTGAAATGTTTCAAATTTTTTAAATTTTTTCAAATTTTTGTAATATTTGAAATTTTTTTCATACAAATTTTTGAAAATTTTGAAATTTATGAAATTTTTTAATTATTTCAAAAATTTTCAATTTTTGAAATTTATTCAAAGTATTCAAATCTTTAAAATTTTTCATATTTTTGAAATTTTTTCAAACTTTTCAAATTTTTCAATTAAACCAACTTTTTCAAATTTTTTAAGTTGTTATTAAAATATTTGAAATTTATAATATATTTGAAATTTTTCAAATATTTCAATTTTTCATATTTTTAAAATTTTTGAAATTTATTCAAAATATTCAAATTTTTCAAAATTTTTATATTTTTGAAATTTTTTAATAAATAAAATATTTGAAATTTTTTCAAAATATTTAAATTTTCAAATATTTGAAATTTTGTTAAAATTTTCAAATTTATCAATTAAACTAAATTTTTAAAATGTTATAATTTTTTTTATTATTATTTAAATATTTGAAATTTATAAAATAATTGAAATTTTTAAAATTTTTCAATTTTTAAAATTTTTGAAATTTTTTAAATGTTTCAAATTTTTGAAATGTTTCAAATTTTTCAAAATTTTTCAAATTTTTGTAATATTTGAAATTTTTTAAATTTTTCAAATTTTGCAAATCATTCCAATTTTTGAAATTTGTGAATTTTTTGAAATTTTTTAAAATTTTTTTAATATTTAAAATTTTTGAAATTTTTAAAATTTTTGAAATATTTGAAATGTATTAAAATTTTGAAATGTTTCAAATTTTTCAATTTTTTCAAATTTTTGTAATATTTGAAATTTTTTTCATACAAATTTTTGAAAATTTTGAAATTCATGTAATTTTTTAATTATTTCAAAATTTTTGAAATTTATTCAAAGTATTCAAATCTTTAAAATTTTTAAAATTTTTTAAATTTTTTCAAACTTTTCAAATTTTTCAATTAAACCAAATTTTTCAAATTTTTTAAGTTGTTATTAAAATATTTGAAATTTATAATATATTTGAAATTTTTCAAATATTTCAATTTTTCATATTTTTAAAAATTTTTAAAATTTTTGAAATTTATTCAAAATATTCAAATTTTTCAAAATTTTTATATTTTTAAAATTTTTTAATAAATAAAATATTTGAAATTTTTCAAAATATTTAAATTTTCAAATATTTGAAATTTTGTTAAAATTTTCAAATTTATCAATTAAACCAAATTTTTAAAATGTTATAATTTTTTATTATTATTTAAATATTTGAAATTTATAAAATAATTGAAATTTTTAATATTTTTCAATTTTTAAAATTTTTGAAATTTTTTAAATATTTCAAATTTTTTAAATTTTTTACAAATTTTAAAATATTTTTAAATTTTTTAAAAATTTTCAAATTTTTTAAATTTTTCAATTAAACCAAATTTTTAAAATTTTTAAAATGTTAAAATTTTTTTATTGTTATTTAAATATTTAAAATTTATAAAATATTTAAAATTGTTCAAATTTTTCAATTAAAAAAATTTTTCACATTTTTTAAGTTGTTATTAAAATTATTTAAATATTTAAAATTTATAAAATATTTGAAATTTTACAAATATTTCAAATTTTTCATATATTTCAAATATTTTGAAATTGTTGAAAATTATTAAATTTTTGAAATTTTTAAAATTTTTGAAATTTCTAATTTTTTCTAATTTTTTTTTTCAAATTTTTGTAATATATTTTTGTAATTTTTCAAATCATTCAAATTTTTGAAATTTTTTCAATTTTTTCAAACTTTGTCAAATTTTTAAAGATATTAAAATTTTGGAATTTGTTTTCAAATTTTTGAAATTTATTCAAAATATTCAAATTTTTCGAAATTTTCATATTTGAAAAATTTTTTAAAAAATTTCATATTTGAAAAATTTTTAAAATATTTCAAATTATTCAATTAAACCAAATTTTTAAAATGTTAAAATTTTTTTTTAAAGTTTTGTCAAATTTTTGTTATATTTGAAATTTTTTTCATACAAAATTTTTTAAAATTTTGAAATTTATGAAATTTTTTAATTATTTCAAAATTTTCCAATTTTTGAAATTTATTCAAAATATTCAAATCTTTAAAATTTTTCATATTTTTGAAATTTTTTCAAACTTTTCAAATTTTTCAATTACACCAAATTTTTAAAATGTTAAATTTTTATTTATTATTATTTAAATATTTGAAATAAATTTATAAATAAAATATTTGATTTGATAAAATATTTCAATTTTTGAAATTTATCAAAATATTCAAATTTATTCAAATTTTTAAAATTTTTGACTTTATAAAAATTTTTAAAATTTTGGATTTTTTAAGACAGAAAGACCAGAGAGATGAGACAGACGAGGCAGACGAGACAGACAGACCAAATTTTAAAAATTTTCTAATATTTGAATTTTTTCAAATTTTTGAAATTTCTGAAATTTTTGAAAATTTTTGGAAAATTTCAAAATATTTGAAATGTTTGAAATTTTTGAAATTATTTGAAAAATTTCCAATTTTTGAAATTTCTGAAATTTTTGAAAATTTTTGGAAAATTTCAAAATATTTGAAATGTTTGAAATTTTTGAAATTAGTTGAAAAATTTCCAATTTTTGAAATTTTTTCAAAATTTTCAATTTAACCAAATTTTTGAAATTTTTAAAATTTTTGAAATGTTTTAAATTTTTGAAATGTTTCAAATTTTTCATTTTTTTTAAATTTTTTCAAATTTTGTAATATTTGAAATTTTTTTCATACAAATTTTTGAAAATTTTGAAATTTATGAAATTTTTTATTTATTTCAAAATTTTCCAATTTTTGAAATTTATTCAAAATATTCAAATCTTTAAAATTTTTCATATTTTTGAAATTTATGAAATTTTTTAATTATTTCAAAATTTTCCAATTTTTGAAATTTATTCAAAATATTCAAATCTTTAAAATTTTTCATATTTTTGAAATTTTTTTCAAACTTTTCAAATTTTTCAATTACACCAAATTTTTAAAATGTTAAATTTTTATTTATTATTATTTAAATATTTGAAATAAATTTATAAATAAAATATTTGATTTGATAAAATATTTCAATTTTTGAAATTTATCAAAATATTCAAATTTATTCAAATTTTTAAAATTTTTGACTTTATAAAAATTTTTAAAATTTTGGATATTTTTTAAGACAGAAAGACCAGAGAGATGAGACAGACGAGGCAGACGAGACAGACAGACCAAATTTTAAAAATTTTCTAATATTTGAATTTTTTCAAATTTTTGAAATTTCTGAAATTTTTGAAAATTTTTGGAAAATTTCAAAATATTTGAAATGTTTGAAATTTTTGAAATTATTTGAAAAATTTCCAATTTTTGAAATTTCTGAAATTTTTGAAAATTTTTGGAAAATTTCAAAATATTTGAAATGTTTGAAATTTTTGAAATTAGTTGAAAAATTTCCAATTTTTGAAATTTTTTCAAAATTTTCAATTTAACCAAATTTTTGAAATTTTTAAAATTTTTGAAATGTTTTAAATTTTTGAAATGTTTCAAATTTTTCAATTTTTTTTAAATTTTTTCAAATTTTGTAATATTTGAAATTTTTTTCATACAAATTTTTGAAAATTTTGAAATTTATGAAATTTTTTATTTATTTCAAAATTTTCCAATTTTTGAAATTTATTCAAAATATTCAAATCTTTAAAATTTTTCATATTTTTTGAAATTTTTTCAAACTTTTCAAATTTTTCAATTAAACCAACTTTTTCAAATTTTTTAAGTTGTTATTAAAATATTT
>JAEIFI010000011.1:0-16739 GCA_018901815.1 Zaprionus lachaisei
TCAAAAAAAAATTTGAAAATTTAAAAAAATTGAAAAGGTAACAAAAGTTCACAAATTTTAAAAATTTTTGAAAAATTTCAAATTACGAAATTTTTGAAACTTTTGAAATTTTTGAAATTTTTAAAATTTTTTGAACCATTTGAAATTTTTGAAATTTAAAATTATTGAAATTTTTGAACGTTTTAAAAATTTTTGAAATTTTTAATATTTTGTTAAATTTTTTGATAAACAAAATTTTTTCAATTTTTTTTAAAATTTTTGAAATATATGAAATTTTGGAAACTTTTGAAATTTTTCAAAAACTTTCAAATTTTTGAAATTTATGAAATTTTGAAACTTTTAAATTTTTTGAAATATTAAAATTGTTGAACCTTTCAACATTTTTGAAATTTTTGAAATTCTCAAACAAATTTTTGAAATTTTTGAAATTTTTCGAATTTTGATTGATATTGATTGATATCAATCAAAATTCCAAATTGATTGCTTATTCCATATTGATTGATATTGATATTGATATTTTTTAAATTTTAAAATTTTGTATGAAATTTTTTCAAAAATATAAAAATTTTTAAAAATTTTAATTTTTAAAATTTTGAAAATTTTCGAAATTTTTAACTGTTATAAAATTTCAAAAAATTTGAAATTTTTAAAATTTAGATTTTTAAACGTTATAAAATTTTTAAAATTTTTGAAATTTTTGAAATTTATGAAATTTTGAAACTTTTTAAATTTTTCAAATTTTTCAAATTTTTGAAATATTAAAATTTTTGAACCTTTCAAAATTTTTCAAAATTTTGAAATATCAAAATTTTTAAATTTTTAAAATTTTTGAAATATTAATATTTTTGAACCTTTCAACATTTTTTTTCAAAAATTTCAACAATTTCAAAATTTAAATCCATGGCCTAATGAAATAAGGCCCGCGAATCTTACTTCACAATTTTCGTGGGCCTTATTTCACAAAAAATGCAATAACGCCCGCAATATATATAAAAAATAAATTGTGATTTCACAAAATGTTTTGATAACAAGTAGTTTTTACTGTGTTTTAAACTTCCTAATGCCGTAAAAGCAGTGGCTCATGCCCCTGCTAAGACACTGTTTGCTATGTTCCGGAGCAAATCACAATTTATTTTTTATATATATTGCATTTTTTTGTGAAATAAGGCCCACGAAAATTGTGAAGTAATATTCGCGGGCCTTATTTCATTAGGCCATGGATTTTAAAAAAATTCATGGTCTATTGTGTTTGTCGGAACGGAAATGTGCGTAATAAGCAGAAGGAGGCATCTCTGACCCCATAAACTATATATATTCTGAATCAGTATCAGTAGCCGAGTCGATTGAGCCATGTCTGTCTGTCCGTCTGTCCGTAGTCTGTCTGTCTGTCTGTATGAACACCTGGATCTCAGAAACTATAAGAGTTAGAGTCATCAAATTTTGCGACAACATACGTATATATTGCAGTGTCTCAAAGTTTTTTTAACATTTGGACACGCCCCTTCCCGTCTCCGTAAATCAGTAATAACTATTTAAAAACTACAATATTAGCTCAACAACCAAAGTTGTATATCTTACATGACAAATACTTTGCCACGGGCGTTATGTGAAAATTTCATTCAAATCGGACTATTAATAAGTGAGATATGATATGAATTAAACTCACTTTGAACATATATACTTAAGCAGACCTAAGACGCAAGCATACCGAAGTTCAAATCTGGCGTCAGACACACAGCATTTTAAACTTTTTATTTGCATTGTATGGTAACAAAATTGGTTGACAATGCGGCTTTGCCGATAGGCCGAGGAGTGAGGTAATGGCCCAGTGGTTAGAGTGGCGGACGGTTGTGAGAGAGTGCGTGTGTTCAACTCCCGGTTGAGGCGGGTGCGAATTTTCATTTATTAATTGTTTATTATTTTATTTTATTTTTTTTTATTTATTTTATTCTAATAATATTCGGGCGGCGATTCCATACAGTTAAAATTTTTATTACGGTATAATATTATAATCCATGGCCGCGGGCGTTATTGCACTTTTTTGTGTAATAACATACGCTGACTTTATTTCACAATTTTCGTGGGCCTTATTTCAATTTTTTTTGTAATAACGCCCGCTGGCATTATTGCACTTTTTTAAGGGAAATAACGCCCGCGGGCGTTATTACCACGGGCGTTATTACCACGGGCGTTATTACCACGGGCGTTATTGCAGCCACCCCTAAATTACGCAAGGAGGTAAAAACACATATTCAGCAGGCTCAGCAAAAGTATAAAGACAGCTATGATCGCAAACGCAAGGGCGAGCGTACATATAAAGAAGGAGATCTGGTGGCCATTAGACGAACTCAGTTTGTGGCTGGCAAAAAACACTAGCTAGCAGTTTTTCTCGGGCCGTATGAAGTAACTAAGGTAAAAAGAAAAGGCCGTTACGATGTACGGAAAACAGCTCAAGTGGAAGACCCTACAATAACTTCAAGATGTGCAGAAAATATGAAGCTATGGAAATACGCGTCTACAAATGAAGATCTATGGTCGTCCGGGTCAGACGACAGTGATCAGGATGGCCGAATGTAACGATAGTTATCGATATACGATCATCGATAGTCATCGTAAGGGGAATGTCGTCGTTAGAGAAGTGAGTCGAAGAAAAAAGAAGCGAGTTGAAAGTTGTGCAGAAAAAAAAAGACCATAAAGCCGAAAGTTGTCGTGTCCGGAGAAAGATAAAGTTGTGTAGTTGTCTTACGTCCGCAGATCAATAGAGATGTCACGAGTCATCTTTTTATTAATTCCAAAATATAATAACCAAAACTATTATAAAACCAAAACTATTATTAAGATAAACCATTGTGCGAAACAATAAATATCCTACATACATACGTGAATTAAAAATTGCCCCAAATCACACCACAGCCACAAGAAATCAAAGAACAAATTTTCAACCATTAAATTCTTCCCATTTAAACAAAAAACACCCGAAATAATGGAAAAGATAAATTTAAACTTGGCGAACACTTAACACTCACTTAAAAAGTTTATGCTATCATTCGATTAATTCCCCATGCAACTTTCGGTCATAAAATAATCGAATATCAGTAGTTTTATATATATAAAAATTTTTGAAATTTTTGAAATTTTTGAAATTTTTAAAATTTTGAAACTTTTAAAATTTTTCAAAACTTTCAAATTTTTGGGAATTTATGAAATTTTGAAACTTTTTAAATTTTTAAAATATTAAAATTTTTGAACCTTTCAAAATTTTTGAAATTTTTGAAACTTTGGAATTTTGATTGATATTAATTGATATCAATCAAAATTCCAAATTGATTGATAATCCATATTGATTGATATTGATTGATATTGATATTGATATTTTTTAAATTTTGTATGAAATTTTAAAAAATTGTAAAATTTTTTAAAAATTTTAATTTTTAAAATTTTTGAAATTTTAGAAATTTTTAAAATTTTTAACTGTTTTAAAATTTCAAAAATTTTAAAAGGTTCAAAAATTACAAAATTTTAAAATTTCAAAATTTCAAAAATTTCAAAATTTCAACAATTTCAAAATTTTAAAAATTTTAGAATTTTAAAAATTTTAAAATTACACAATTTTAAAATTTCAAAAATTTTAAAATTTCAAAAAAATTTTAAAAATGAAAAGGTAACAATAGTTCCCAAATTTTAAAAAATAAAAAAAACTTTCAAATTTTTGAAATATACGAAATTTTGAAATTTTTGAAATTTTTTGAAATTTTGAAATTTTTATAATTTAGAAATTTTTTAACGTTTTAAAATTTTTGAAATTTTAAAATTTGTAAAATTTTTGAACCATTTGAAATTTTTGAAATTTTAAAATTATTGAAATTTTTGAACGTTCTAAAATTTTTAAAATTTTTGAAATTTTTAAAATTTTTGAAATTTTTGAAATTTTTGAAATTTGATTTTTAAATTTTGAAATTTTAAAATTTTAAAATTTTTTTTAAAATTTTAAAAACAGTTAAAAATTTCAAAAGTTTTTTTAAAAATTTTTTTTTTTAAAAATTTTTAAAATTTTTAAAATATATAAAATTTTAAAAATTTTTAAAGTTATTTAAAATTTTTAAAATTTTCAAAAATTTTAAAAATTTTCAAATTTCAAAAATTTTTAAAATTTTGAAAAATTTGAAATTTTATTTAAAAATTTAAAAATTTTTTAACGTTTTAAAATTTTTAAAATTTTGAAATTTTTGAAATTTTAAAATTTTTAAAAATTTTTAAATTGAAATTTTTTGAAAATTTCAAAATTTTTGAAATTTTTTTTAAAATTTTAAAATTTTAATTTTTAATATTTTTAAAACCTTCAAAATTTTAAATTTTTCATTTTTAAAATTTTTTTAAATTAAAATTTTTAAAAATTTAAAATTTTTTAAATTTTGAAATTTTTTAAATTTTTAAAATTCTGAAATTTTTAAAATTTTGAAATTGTTGAAATTTTTGAAATTTTGAAATTTTTAAAATTTTGTAATTTTTGAACCTTTTAAAATTTTTGAAATTTTAAAACAGTTAAAAATTTCAAAATTTACAAAATTTCAAAAATTTTAAAATTTTTAAAATTTTTAAAAATTTTACAATTTTTTAAAATTTCCTACAAAATTTCAAAATTTAAAAAATATCAATATTAATATCAATCAATATGGAATATCAATCAATTTGGAATTTTGATTGATATCAATCAATATCAAATTGTTGAAATTTTTGAAAAAAATGTTGAAAGGTTCAAAAATATTAATATTTCAAAAATTTGAAAAATTTCAAAACTTCAAAAATTTCAAAAATTTCAAAATTTCAAAAATTTAAAAAGTTTCAAAATTTTATAAATTTCAAAAATTCGAAAAATTTAAAAATTTTATAACGAAATTTTTAAATTCTAAAATTTTAAAATTTCAAATTTTTTGAAATTTTTTAAAAATTTCAAAACAGTTAAAAATTTTAAAAATTTTTAAAACATTGTTAAAAATTTCAAAAATTTTAAAACAGTTAAAAATTTCAAAAATTTTAAAACAGTTAAAAATTTCAAAATTTCAAAAATTTTAAAAATTAAAATTTTCAAAAATTTTTAAGTTTTTGAAAAATTTTATACAAAATTTCAATATTTAAAAAATATCAATATCAATATCAATCAATATCAATTAATATGGAATATCAATCAATTTGGAATTTTGATTGATATCAATCAATATCAATCAAAATTCCAAAAGTTTCAAAAATTTCAAAAATTTTGAAAGGTTCAAAAATTTTAATATTTCAAAAATTGAAAACTTAAAATTTTCAAAAATTTAAAAATTTTTGAAAAATTTCATACAAAATTTCAAAATTTAAAAAATATCAATATCAATATCAATCAATATGGAATATCAATCAATTTGGAATTTTGATTGATATCAATTAATATCAATCAAAATTCCAAAAATTTCAAAAATTTCAAAAATTTTTAAAGGTTAAACAATTTTAATATTTAAAAAATTTAAAAAGTTTCAAAATTTCATAAATTCCAAAAAAATTTGAAACAATAACAATAGTTCACAAATTTTAAAAAATAAAAAAAAAACTTTTAAATTTTTGAAATATACGAAATTTTGAAATTTTTGAAATTTTTGAAATTTTGAAATTTTTATAATTTAGAAATTTTTTAACGTTTTAAAATTTTTGAAATTTTAAAATTTGTAAAATTTTTGAACCATTTGAAATTTTTGAAATTTTAAAATTATTGAAATTTTTGAACGTTCTAAAATTTTTAAAATTTTTGAAATCTTTAAAATTTTTGAAATTTTTGAAATTTTTAAAATTTTTGAACCATTTGAAATTTTAAAATTTTTGAAATTTTTAAAATTTAGAAATTTTTGAACGTTTTAAAATCTTTAAAATTTTTGAAATTTTTAATATTTGTTAAATTTTTTGATAAACAAAAGTTTTTAAATTTTTTTTTTTAAATTTTTAAAATTTTTGAAATATATAAAATTTTGAAATTTTTGAAACTTTTGAGATTTTTCAAAAACTTTCAAATTTTTGGAATTTATAAAATTTTGAAACTTTTTAAATTTTTAAATTTTTGAAATATTAATATTATTGACACTTTAAAAATTTTAAAAATTTTAAAATTCTCAAACTTTTAAAAATTTTGAAATATTTCAAATCTTTCAAATTTTTGAACGTTTTGAAATTTTTGAAATATATGAAATTTTGAAATTCTTGAAACTTTTGAAATTTTTCAAAAACTTTCAAATTTTTGGAATTTATGAAATTTTGAAACTTTTTAAATTTTTGAAATATTAAAATTGTTAAACCTTTCAAAATTTTTGAAATTTTTGGAATTTTGATTGATATTGATTGATATCAATCAAAATTCCAAATTGATTGATATTCCATATTGATTGATATTGATATTGATATTTTTTAAATTTTAAAATTTTGTATGAAATTTTTCAAAAATATAAAAATTTTTGAAAATTTGAATTTTTAAAATTTTTGAAATTTTGAAATTTTTGAAATTTTTAACTGTTTTAAAATTTCAAAAAATTTGAAATTTATAAATTTTTAAAATTTGGAAATTTTTAAACGTTATAAAATTTTTAAAATTTTTCGAATTTTTGAAATTTATAAAATTTTGAAACTTTTTAAATTTTTGAAATTTTTAAATTTTTAAAATTTTTGAAATATTAATATTTTTGTATCTTTCAAAATTTTTTTCAAAAATTTCAACAATTTGATATTGATTGATATCAATCAAAATTCCAAATTGATTGATATTCCATATTGATTGATATTAATATTGATATTTTTTAAATTTTGAAATTTTGTATAAAATTTTAAAAATTACACAATTTTAAAATTTAAAATATTAATATTTTTGAACCTTTCAACAGTTTTTTCAAAATTTTCAACAATTTCAAAATTTCAAAATTTTTAAAAATTACACAAAAAATTTCAAAAATTTTTACATTTCAAAAAAATTTTAAAAATGTAAAAAAATTGAAAAGGTAACAATAGTTCACAAATTTAAAAAAAAAACTTTCAAATTTTTGAAATATACGAAATTTTGAAAATTTTGAAATTTTTGAACTTTTTGAAATTTTAAAATTTTTGAACCATTTGAAATTTTTAAAATTTAGAAATTTTTGAACGTTTTAAAATTTTTAAAATTTTGGAAATTTTTGAAATCTTTAAAATTTTTGAAATTTTTAATATCTGTTAAATTTTTTGATAAACAAAATTTTTTCAATTTGTTTTTTAAATTTTTAAAATTTTTGAAATATTAATATTTTTGAACCTATCAAAATTTTAAAATTTCAAAAAGTTTTAAAATTTTTAAATTTCAAAAAAATTTTAAAATTGTAAAAAAAATTGAAAATGTAACAAAAGTTCACAAATTTTAAAATTTTATAAAAAATTTTTCAAATTTTTGAAATATATTTTGAAATTTTTAAAATTTTTAACTTTTTGAAATTTTTAAAATTTTAAAATTATTAAAAATTTTTGAAGGTTTTAAAATTTTTAAAATTTTTGAAAAAATTCAAAAATTTTAAAAGTTTCAAAAATTACAAAATATTCAAAATTTAAAAAATATCAACAATTTCAAAAATTTCAAAAATTTCAGAATTTCAAAAATTTTAAAAATTACACAATTTTAAAATTTCAAAAATTTCAAAAAAATTTTAAAAATTAAAAGGTAACAATAGTTCACAAATTTTAAAAATTAAAAAAAATTTTCAAATTTTTTACACGAAATTTTAAAAATTTGAAATTTTAAAATTTTGAACCATTTGAAATTTTTGAAATTTTTATAATTTAGAAATTTTTAACGTTTTAAAATTTTTTAAAAATTTTGAAATTTTGAAATTTTTAAAAATTTTTGAACCATTTGAAATTTTTGAAATTTTAAAATTATTGAAATTTTTGAACGTTTTAAAATTTTTAAAATTTTTTAAATCTTTAAAATTTTTGAAATTTTTAATATTTGTTAAATTTTTTGATAAACAAAATTTTTTCAATTTTTTTTTAAATTTTTAAATTTTTGAAACTTTAGAAATTTTTCAAAAACTTTCAAATTTTTGGAATTTATGAAATTTTGAAACTTTTTAAATTTTTGAAATATTAAAATTGTTGAACCTTTCAAAATTTTTGAAATTTTTGATATTCTCAAACAAATTTTTGAAATTTTTGGAATTTTGATTGATATTGATTGATAACAATCAAAATTCCAAATTGATTGATATTCCATATTGATTGATATTGATAGTTTTTTAATTTTTAAATTTTTTATGAAATTTTTCAAATTTTTAAATTTTTAAAAATTTTAACAGTTAATTTCAAAAATTTCAAAATTTCAAAAATTTTAAAAGGTTCAAAAATTACAAAATTTCAAAATTTCAAAAATTTCAACAATTTAAAAATTTCAAAAATTTCAGAATTTCAAAAATTTTAAAAATTACACAATTTTAAAATTTCAAAAATTTTAAAATTTCAAAAAAATTTTAAAATTGTAAAAAAAATTGAAAAGGTAACAATAGTTCACAAATTTTAAAAATAAAAAAAAACTTTCAAATTTTTGAAATATACGAAATTTTGAAATTTTTGAAATTTTGAAATTTTTGAAATTTTTAAATTTTTAAAATTTTTGAACCATTTGAAATTTTTGAAATTTTTATAATTTAGAAATTTTTTAACGTTTTAAAATTTTTGAAATTTTGAAATTTTTGAAATTTTGAAATTTTTAAAATTTTTGAAATTTTTAAAATTTTGAAATTTTAAAATTTTTGAAATTTTTGAAAATTTTGAAATTTTTGAACGTTTTAAAATTTTTGAAATTTTTAAATCTTTAAAATTTTTGAAATTTTTAATATTTGTTAAATTTTTTGATAAACAAAATTTTTTCAATTTTTTTTTTAAATTTTTAAATTTTTGAAACTTTAGAAATTTTTCAAAATTTAAATTTTTAAAATTTTTGAAATTTTTAAAATTTTGAAATTTTTTTTGAAATTTGAAATTTTGAAATTTTTAAAATTTTTGAACCATTTGAAATTTTTGAAATTTTAAAATTTTTGAAATTTTTGAACGTTTTAAAATTTTTGAAATTTTGAAATTTTTGAAATTTTTTAAATCTTTAAAATTTTTGAAATTTTTAATATTTGTTAAATTTTTTAAAATTTTGAAATTTTTTAAATTTTAAATTTTTAAATTTTTAAACTTTTGAAATTTTTCAAAAACTTTCAAATTTTTGGAATTTTATGAAATTTTGAAACTTTTTAAATTTTTGAAATATTAAAATTGTTGAACCTTTCAAAATTTTTGAAATTTTTGAAATTCTCAAACAAATTTTTGAAATTTTTTGAATTTTGATTGATATTGATTGATAACAATCAAAATTCCAAATTGATTGATATTCCATATTGATTGATATTGATAGTTTTTAAATTTTTGAAATTTTTTATGAAATTTTTCAAATTTTTAAATTTTTAAAAATTTTAACAGTTAATTTCAAAAATTTCAAAATTTCAAAAATTTTAAAGGTTCAAAAATTACAAAATTTCAAAATTTCAAAAATTTCAACAATTTCAAAATTTCAAAAAATTTCAGAATTTCAAAAATTTTAAAATTTTTAAAATTTCAAAAATTTTTTAAAATTTTCAAAAATTTTAAAATTTTGAAAAATTTCATACAAAATTTAAAAATATCAATATCAATCAATATCAATCAATATGGAATTTAACAATTTGCGAATTTTGATTGATATCAATTAAAAATCAAAATTCCAAAAGTTTCAAAATTTCAAAAAAATTTTGAAAGGTTCAAAAATTTTAATATTTTTAAAAATTTAAAAATTCAAAAAATTTATAAAAATTTAAACAATAACAATAGTTCAAAAATTTTAAATAATAAAAAAAACTTTAAAATTTTTGAAATTTACGAAATTTTTAAAATTTTTAAATTTTGAAATTTTAAAAATTTCAAATTTAGAAATTTTTTAAAAAATTTTTGAAATTTTAAAAATTTGTAAAATTTTGAAATAATTAAAAAATTTTTGAAAATTTTAAAATTATTGAAATTTTTGAAAGTTCTAAAATTTTAAAATTTTTGAAATCTTTAAAATTTTTTAATAAATTTTAAAATTTTTTGAACCATTTGAAATTTTAAAATTTTTGAAATTTTTAAAATTTTAGAAATTTCGAAAGTTTTAAAATCTTTAAAATTTTTGAAATTTTTAATATTTGTTAAATTTTTTGATAAACAAAATTTTTTTTTAAATTTTTTAAATTTTTTAAAAATTTTTAAATGAAATTTTAAAATATTTTTTGAGATTTTCAAAATTTTCAAAAATTTAAAAAATTTTTAAAATTTTTTGACAAAATTCAAAACAATTTTGAAATATTTCAAATCTTTCAAATTTTGAACGTTTTGAAATTTTGAAATATATGAAATTTTGAAATTTTTGAAATTTTTGAAATTTTAACTTTCAAATTTTTGGAATTTATGTTTAAACTTTTTAAATTTTTGAAATATTAAAATTGTTAAACCTTTCAATTTTTAATTTTTGAAATTTTGATTTATTGATATTGATTGGTAATCAATCAAAAATTTTAAATATTCCATATTGATTGATATTGATATTGATATTTTTTAAATTTTAAAATTTTGTATGAAATTTTCAAAATATAAAATATTTGAAAATTTGAAAATTTTAAACTTTTGAAATTTTGAAATTTTTGAAATTTTGAAATTTTTTACAGTTTTCAAAATTTCAAAAATTTGAAATTTATAAATTTTTTAAAATTGGGGAAATTTTTAAACGTTATAAAATTTTTTGAAATTTTGAAATTTATAAAATTTTGAAACTTTTTAAATTTTTGAAATTTTAAAATTTTGAAATATTAATATTTTTGAATCTTTCAAAATTTTTTTCAAAATTTCAACAATTTGATATTGATTGATATCAATCACAAATTCAATTTCCATTGAAAATATTGAAATTTTTTAAATTTTGAAATTTTGTATAAAATTTTAAAAATTACACAATTTTAAAATTTTAAAAATATTAATATTTTTTGAACCTTTCAACAGTTTTTTCAAAATTTCAACAATTTCAAAATTTCAAAATTTTTCTCAAAAATTCACACAATTTTAAAATTTCAAAAATTTTTTACATTTCAAAAAAATTTTTAAAAATGTAAAAAAAATTGAAAAGGTAACAATAGTTCACAAATTTAAAAAAACTTTCAAAATTTTTTGGAATTATACGAAATTTTGGAAATTTTGGAAATTTTTGAACAAATTTTTAGAATTTTTAACCAATTGAAATTTTTAAATTTTAGAAATTTATCAATTTTAAGACCACCCAAAATTTTTAAAATTTGATTGATCTTTAAAATTTTGAAAGTTTAATAACTTTTTAAATTTTTTTAACTAAATTTTTTCAATATTTTTTAAATTTTTAAAATTTCTCAAAAATTGTTTAAAAAAATTTTAAATTTGAAAATAAATTTCAAAAATTTTAAAAAATTGGAAAGGTAACAAAAAGTTCTAAAATTTTCAAAAAAATTTTTCAAATTTTTGATATATATGAAATTTTTCAAAAAATTTTTTAAATTTTAAAAATTTTGAACAGGATAAAATTTTTAAAATTTTTGAAATTGTTCACAAATTTTGAAATTTTTTAAAACAAATTCTTCAACTTTTTGATATTTATGAAATTTTTGAAATTTTTTAAATTTTTAAAATTTTGGAACGTTTTAAAATATTTTAAAATTTTTGAATATTTTAATATTTTGACTTTGAAATTTTGTTAATCTAGAAATTTTAAACGATTTCAAAATTTTAAAAATTTTTGAAATTTTTGCAATTTATGAAATTCTGAAAAAACTTCGAAATTTTTGAAATATTCAAAAAAATTTTAAAATTAATCAACAAATTCAAAATTTGTACCGCAATTTCACAAATTTTCAAAAATTTTAAAAATTAACACAACTTTAAAATTTTGAAATATACGAAATTTTGAAATTTTTGAGATTTTTAAATTTTAAAATTTTGAACCATTTGAAATTTTCGAAATTTTAAAATTATTGAAATTTTGAACGTTTTTAAAATTTTTAAAAATTTTTAAATCTTTAAAATTTTGAAATTTTCAATATTTAAGTTAAATTTTTGATAAACAAAATTTTTCAATTTTTTAAAGTACAATTTTGGCATTTGAAATTTTTCAAAAGCTTTCAAATTTGGAATTTATGAAATTTTGAAACTTTTAAATTTTTAAATATTAAAATTGTTGAACCTTTCAAAATTTTTGAAATTTTGAAATTCTCAAACAAATTTTGAAATTTTGGGTGATTGATATTGATTGATAAGTCAAAATTCCAAAATTGATTGATATTCCATATTGATTGATATTGATAGTTTTTAAATTTTTAAATTTTTTTTATGAAATTTTTCAAATTTTTAAATTTTTAAAAATTTTAACAGTTAATTTCAAAATTTCAAAATTTCAAAAATTTAAAAGATTCAAAAATTACAAAATTTTCAAAATTTCAAAAATTTCAACAAAATTTAAAATTTCAAAATTTCAGAATTTCAAAAATTTTAAAAATTACACAATTTTAAAATTTCAAAAATTTTAAAATTTCAAAATTTAAAATTATTAAAAAAAATTGAAAAGGTAACAATAGTTCACTAATTTCTAAAATTTAAAAAAAAAACTTTCAAATTTTTTCGAAATATACGAAATTTTGAAATTTTGAAATTTTGAAATTTTTGAAATTTTCAAATTTTTAAAATTTTGAACCACTTGAAATTTTGAAATTTTTATAATTTAGAGATTTTTTAACGTTTAAAATTTTGAAATTTTGAAATTTTGAAATTTTGAAATTTTTGAAATTTTGAAATTTTAAAATTTTGAACCATTGAAATTTTTGAAATTTTTAAAATTATTAATTTTTGAACGTTTTAAAATTTTTTAAAATTTTTAAATCTTTAAAATTTTGAAATTTTTAATATTTGTTAAATTTTTGATAAACAAAATTTTCAATTTTTTTTTTTAAATTTCTAAAATTTTCGAAACTTTAGAAATTTTTCAAAAACTTTCAAATTTTTGGAATTTATGGTACAGAAACTTTTTAAATTCTTGAAATATTAAAATTGTTGAACCTTTCAAAATTTTGAAATTTTGAAATTCTCAAACAAATTTTGAAATTTTGGAATTTTGATTGATATTGATTGATAACAATCAAAATTCCAAATTGATTGATATTCATATTGATTGATATTGATAGTTTTTAAATTTTGAAATTTTTATGAAATTTTCAAATTTTTAAATTTTCCTAAATTTTAACAGTTAATTTAAAGTCAATTCAAAATTTCAAGAATTTCAGAATTTCAAAGGAGTACAGAATTACAAAATATCAAAATTTAAAAGATTTCAACATTTCAAAATTTCAAAAATTTCAGAATTTTAAAAAATATTAAAAAATTACACAATTTTAAAATTTCAAAATTTTAAAAATTAAAAGGGTAACAATAGTTCACAAATTTTAAAAATTTAAAAAAAAAAACTTTCAAATTTTGAAATATACGAAATTTTGAAATTTTTTGAAATTTTGAAATTTTGAAATTTTAAAATTGTACGAACCACTTGAAAGTACTTGAGGGTATAATTTAGAAATTTTTTAACGTTTTAAATTTTTGAAATTTTGAAATTTTTGAAATTTTGAAATTTTTAAAATTTTGAAATTTTGAAATTTTAAAATTTTTGAACCATTTGAAATTTTGAAATTTCTAAAATTATTTCGAGAATACGAACGTTTTAAAATTTTAAAATTTTAAATCTTTAAAATTTTGGAAATTTTTAATATTTGTTAAATTTTTTGATAAACAAAATTTTCAATTTTTTAAATTTTTCAAATTTTTGAAACTTTAGAGAAATTTTCAAAAACTTTCAAATTTTGGAATTTATGAAATTTTGAAACTTTTAAATTTTTGGAAATATTCAAATTGTTGAACCTTTCAAAATTTTGAAATTTTTGAAATTCTCAAACAAATTTTGAAATTTTTTGGAATTTTGATTGATATTGATTGATAACAATCAAAATTCCAAATTGATTGATATTCCATATTGATTGATATTGATAGTTTTTAAATTTTTAAATTTTTTATGAAATTTTTCAAATTTTTAAATTTTTAAAAATTTTAAACAGTTAATTTCAAAAATTTCAAATTTCAAAATTTTAAAAGATTCAAAAATTCCACAAAATTTCAAAATTTCAAAAATTTCAACAATTTCCAAAAATTTCAAATTTCAAAAATTTCAAGAATTTCAAAAATTTTAAAAATTACACAATTTTAAGAATTTCAAAAATTTAAAATTTCAAAAAATTTTAAAATTGTAAAAAATTGAAAAAGGTAACAATAGTTGACAAATTTTCAAAAATTTCAAAAAAAAGCACTAAGTACCGAAATATACGAAATTTTGAAATTTTTGAGGAATTTTTGAAATTTTGAAATTTTTGAAATTTTAAAATTTTTAAAATTTTTGAACCACTTGAAATTTTGAAATTTTTATAATTTAGAGATTTTTTAACGTTTTAAAATTTTGAAATTTTGAAATTTTTAAATTTTGAACCATTTGAAGTACTGAAATTTTCAAAATTATTGAAATTTTTGAACAATTTTTAAAATTTTCAAAATTTTTAAATCTTTCAAAATTTTTGAAATTTTAATATTTGTTAAATTTTTGATAAACAAAATTTTTTCCGATTTTTTAAATTTTTAAATTTTGAAACTTTAAATTTTTCAAAACTTTCAATTTTGGAATTTATGAAATTTTGAAACTTTAAATTCTTGAAATCTATTCAAAATTGGTGAACCTTTCAAAATTTTGAAATTTTTGAAATTCTCAAACAAATTTTTGAAATTTTGGAATTTTGATTGATATTGATTGATAACAATCGAAAATTCCAAATTGATTGATATTCCCATATTGATTGATATTGATAAGTTTTTAAATTTTGAAATTTTTTTTTTATGAAATTTTCAAATTTTAAATTTTTAAAAATTTTAACAGTTAATTTCCAAAATTTCAAAATTTTAAAAAGGTTCAAATTACAAAATTTCAAAATTTCAAAAATTTCAACAATTTCAGAAATTTCAAAAATTTCAGAATTTCCTTTGTAAAAATTTTAAAAATTACACAATTTTCAAAAATTTCAAAAGTACAAATTTCAAAAAAAAAATTTTAAAATTGTAAAAAAATTGAAAAGGTAACAATAGTTGACAAATTTAAAAATTTAAAAAAACCTTCCCAATTTTCGAAATATACGAAATTTTGAAATTTTTGAAATTTTTAATTTTTAAAATTTTTGAACCATTTGAAATTTTAAAATTATTGGAGATATTGAACGTTTTAAAATATTTAAAACTTTTGAAATCTTTAAAATTTTTGGAATTTTTAATTTGTTAGATTTTTGATAAAACAAAATTTCAATTTTTTTTAAATTTTTAAATTTTAAAATTTTGAAATATACGAAATTTTAGAAATTTTTTGAAACTTTTGAAATTTTTCAAATACTTTTCAAAATTTTAAAAATTTTAACTAAATTTCAAAATTTTGGAAAATTTCAAAATTTATGAAACAAATAATTTTGAACATTTCAAAATTTCAAAAATTTCAAAAATTTCAAAACTTTCAAAAATTTCAAAAATTTTAAAAATTCACAAACATTTCAAAATTTCAAAATTATTAAAAATTTCCAAAAATTCGCAAAAGTTCAAAAATTTCCAAAATTAATCACAAAGTTCAAAAATTTCAAAAATTTAAAAAAAACTCTTCACCTTAGTAACTCAAATTACGAAATTTTAAAAAATTTGAAATTTAAATTTTGAAATATTTGAACCATCTGATAATTTTTTTGAAATTTTAAAATTATTAAAATTTTGAAAGTTTTAAAACTTTTAAAATTTTGAAATCTTTAAATTTTTTGAAATTTTTTAATATTTGTTAAATTTTTTGATAAACAACAATTAAAATTTTTGAAAATTTTAATTTTTTTAAATTTTGAAATTTTGAAATTTTGAAATTTTTAACTGTTTAAAATTTCAAAACTTTTAAAAAGGTTCAAAAATTACAAAATTTCAAAATTTCAAAAATTTTTAAAATTTTGATGTTTGTTAAATTTTTAAATTTTAAAGTTTTTGATATATATTATAATTTTAAAATTTTTGATACTTTTGACATTTTCAAAACTTTCAAATTTTTGAAATTTTGGAATTTTGATTGATATTGATATTTTTAAAATTTACATATTTTTTATGATATTTTCAAATTTTTTAAATTTTTAAAAAGTTTAACAGTTAATTTCAAAAATTTCAAAATTTCAAAAAATTTTAAAAGAATTCAAAAATTACAAAATTTTAATATTTAAAAATTTCAAGAATTTCAAAAATTTTCCAAAAATTACAAAATTTTAAAATTTCCAAAAATTTTAAATGTTTCAAAATATCATAAGAGATTTTAAAAATTTAAAAGTATTTGAAAAATTTCAAACGTTTCAAAAATTTCAAAATTTCATATACTTCAAAAATTTTAAAAATTTAAAAATTTAAAAAAAAATTTAAAAAATTTCAAAATTTTTTTATCGAAAATTTAACAAATATTCAAAAATTTTCCAAAATTTTAAAGATTTCAAAAATTTCAAAATTTTGTATATTTCAAAAATTTGAAA
>JAEIFI010000111.1:0-48953 GCA_018901815.1 Zaprionus lachaisei
TTTTTAATATTTTTAAAATTTTTGAACCTATTTATTTTAAAATTTTTTGAAATTTTTAAATTTTTAAAATTTTGAATAAATTTTGAAGTTTGAAATTTTTAAATTGAAATTTTAAGTGTTTATATTTTTGAACCTTTTGAAATTTTGGAAATTATCAAATTTTTGTTATTTGAAATTTTGAAATTTTTAACTTTTTAAAATTTTTGAAATTTTGAGATTTTATGGAATTTTTAAGTTTTTAAAATTTTTTAATTTAGTCCTTGAAAGTACTAAAAAACTTTGAAAATTTTAAAATAAAATTTTTTTTGAAATTTAGAACCTTTTAAAAACTTAGAAATTTTTAAATTTTGTTTTATTTAAATTTTTAGAGTTTTTAATATTTTTGAAATTTTGGAATATTTGGAATTTTAAAATTTTGAACCTATTAAAATTTTGAAATTTTTGAAATTTTGAAATTTTGAAATTTTGAAGTTTTCGAAAATTTTGGAGGTGTTGAGTACAAGTGTTTATATTTTTGAACTACTTTTTTGAAATTTTTGAAATTATCAAAGTTTTTCAGTTTTATTTAAATTTTGAATTTTATACCTTTAAAAAATTACAGAATTTTGAGATTTTGAAACTAAATTTTTTAAAATTTTATAAAATTTTTTGGAATTTTTGAAATTTTTGAATTTTGAAACTTTTAAAATTTTAAAAATTTGTAGTTATTTATAAAATTTTCAAATTTTAAAATTTTGAAATTTTGAATTTTTGAAATTTTTAAATATTTTTAAATTTTTAAATTTTGAAATTTTTGAAATTTTTAAAATTTTTGTTGAAATTTTTAAAATTTTTAAATTTTTTTAAATTTTTTTGAAACTTTTGAAATTATTAAAGTTTTTTTAAATTTTAAAATTTTTTGAAATTTTGAAAATTTTTGAAATTTTGGAAATTTTAAATTTTTGAACCTTTTGAAATTTTTGAAATTATTAAAATTTTTGTATTATTTAAATTTTTGAAGTTTTTAATATTTTTGAATTTTTGGAATTTTTGAAATTTTGAAAGTTTTTGAAATTTTTAAAATTTTTGAAATTTTTAAAATTTTTGAAATTTTGAAATTTTGAAATTTTGAAATTTTGAAAATTTTTAAATTTTAAATTTTTGAAATTTTTAAATTTTTGAAATTTTGAAATTTTGAAATTTTTGAAATTTTTAAAGTTTTTAAAATTTTTAAAATTTTTGAAATTTTTAAGAAGTTTTTGAAATTTTTGAAATTTTTGAAATTTTTAAAATTTTGAAACTTTTTAAAATTTTTGAAATTTTGTTTTTGAAATTTTTGAATTTTTTTAAAATTTTTAAAGTTTTTAAATTTTTGAAATTTTTTGAAATTTTTGAAATTTTTTAAATTTTAAATTTTTTAAAATTTGAAATTTTTTTTGAAATTTTTAAAAGTTTTTGAAATTTTGAAATTTTTGAAATTTTTGAACTTTGAAATTTTTGAAATTTTTGAAATTTTTTAAAATTTTTGAAATTTTTAAATTTTTGAAATTTTTTTTGAAATTTTTAAAATTTTTAAATTTTTTTTAAAATTTTTAAAATTTTTGAATTTTTTAAATTTTTTAATTTTTGAATTTTTAAAATTTTGAAAATTTTGAAATTTTTAAAATTTTTAAATTTTTTGAAATTTTTGAAATTTTTGAAATTTTGAAATTTTTAAAAGTTTTTAAATTTTTAAAATTTTTGAAATTTTTGAACCTTTTGAAATTTTGAAATTTTTAAAATTTTTAAAATTTGAAATTTTGAATTTTTTGAAATTTTTGAAATTTTTAAAATTTTTGAAATTTTTAAGTTTTTAAAATTTTTGAACTTTTGAAATTTTTTGAACATTTTTAAATTTTTGAAATTTTTGAAAATTTTTGAACTTTTTGAAATTTTTGAATTTTTGAGATTTTTTTGAAACTTGAAATTTTTATAAAGTTTATAAATTTTTTAAAATTTTTGAAATTTTTGAAATTTTAAATTTTTTGAAATTTTTAAATTTTTTTAAAATTTTGAAATTTTTGAAATTTTTGAAATTTTTGAAATTTTTAAATTTTGAAATTTTGAAATTTTTGAAATTTTTGAAATTTTTGAAATTTTTGAAATTTTTGAAATTTTTTTTTTTAAAATTTTTAAATTTTTGAAATTTTTAAACCTTTTGAAATTTTTGAAATTTTTAAAAATTTTTAAAATTTTAAAATTTTTAAAAAATTTTTAAAATTTTTGAAATTTTTGAAATTTTGAAATTTTTGAAATTTTGAAATTTTTAAATTTTTTTTTGAAATTTTTAAAATTTTTGAAATTTTTAAAATTTTGAATTTTTAAATTTTTGAAATTTTTGAAATTTTTGAATTTTTTTGAAATTTTGAAATTTTTAAAGTTTTTTTGAAATTTTGAAAAATTTTTAAAATTTTTGAAATTTTTGAAATTTTTGAAATTTTTGAAATTTTTAAAATTTTTAAAATTTTTAAATTTTTGAAATTTTTAAAATTTTTGAAATTTTTTTTGAAATTTTTTTGAATAAATTTTTGAAATTTTTGAAATTTTTGAAATTTTGAAATTTTTAAAATTTTAAAATTTTTTTAAAATTTTTTTTAAATTTTTGAAAATTTTTGAAATTTTTGAAATTTTTGAAATTTTTTTTGAAAATTTTTGAAATTTTTGAAATTTTTAAATTTTGAAATTTTTTGAAATTTTGAAATTTTGAAATTTTTAAAAGTTTTTGAATTTTTGAAATTTTTGAAATTTTTGAAATTTTTGAAAATTTTAAAATTTTTGAAATTTTTGTTTAAATTTTTGAAAATTTTTGAAATTTTTTTTGAAATTTTTGAATTTTTTGAAATTTTTTTAAAATTTTTAAATTTTTGAAATTTTTAAAATTTTTAAAATTTTTTTTTGAAATTTTTGAAATTTTTAAATTTTTTTTTTAAAATTTTAAAATTTTTTTGAAAGTTTTGAAAATTTTGAAATTTTGAAATTTTTGAAATTTTTGAAATTTTTGAACCTTTTGAAAATTTTTGAAATTTTTAAAATTTTTTTTTTTTTATTTAAATTTTTTGAAATTTTTTTAAAATTTTTAAAAATTTTGAAAATTTGAGATTTTTGAAACTTGAAATTTTTAAAAGTTTATAAATTTTTAAATTTTTGAAATTTTGAAATTTTGAAACTTTTGAAATTTTTAAAATTTTTAAAATTTTGAATTTTTGAAATTTTTGAAATTTTTGAAATTTTGAAAATTTTTATTGAAATTTTAAGTGTTTATATTTTTGAACCTTTTGAAATTTTTGAAATTATCAAAGTTTTTGTTTTATTTAAATTTTTGAAATTTTTAAACCTTTTAAAATTTTTGAAATTTTGAGATTTTTGAAACTAGAAATTTTTAAAAGTTTATAAATTTTTAAAATTTTTGAAAGTTTTGAAATCTTTTTGAAATTTTTAAAATTTTGAAAATTTTGAAAATTTTGAAATTTTTAAATTTTTGAAATTTTTGAAATTTTTGAACCTTTTGAAATTTTTGAAATTATTAAAGTTTTTTTTTTTTTAAAATTTTTGAAGTTTTTAAATTTTTGAAATTTTTTTTTTGAATTTTTGAAATTTTTGAAAATTTTGAATTTTTTTGAAATTTTTAAATTTTTAAAATTTTAAATTTTTAAAATTTTTGAAATTTTTTTTTAAATTTTGAAATTTTTTGAAATTTTTGAAATTTTTTTTTTTTTTGAAATTTTTAAAATTTTTGAAATTTTTGAAATTTTGAAATTTTTGAAATTTTTTAAAATTTTGAAATTTTTATAAATTTTTTAAAATTTTTGAAATTTTGAAATTTTTGAAATTTTGAAATTTTTGAAATTTTGAAATTTTTTTAAAATTTTTGAAATTTTGAAATTTTTGAAATTTTTGAAATTTTTGAAATTTTTGAAATTTTTTAAATTTTTGAAATTTTAAATTTTTAAATTTTTGAACCTTTTGAAATTTTGAAATTTTAAAGTTTTTGTTTTTTTTAAATTTTTGAAGTTTTTTTAATTTTTTTTGAAATTTTTGAAATTTTTAAAAGTTTTTTTTAAAATTTTGAAAATTTTTGAAATTTTTGAAATTTTTGAAATTTTTGAAATTTTTGAAATTTTTAAAATTTTTGAAATTTTTAAAATTTTTAAAATTTTTGAAATTTTTGAAATTTTTGAATTTTTGAAATTTTTGAAATTTTTTAAAATTTTTAAAATTTTTTTTTGAAAAAATTTTTTTTTAAATTTTTGAAATTTTTGAAATTTGAAATTTTGAAATTTTTGAAATTTTTAAAGTTTTTGAAATTTTTAAAATTTTGAAATTTTTGAAATTTTTTGAAATTTTTGAAATTTTTAAAATTTTTGAAATTTTGAAATTTTTGAAATTTTTGAAATTTTGAAAATTTTGAAATTTTTGAATTTTTGAAATTTTTGAAATTTTGAAATTTTTTTAAATTTTTGAAAGTTTTTAAAATTTTTGAAATTTTTTGAATTTTTGAAATTTTGAAATTTTTAAAATTTTTAAATTTTTAAAAATTTTTGAAATTTTTGAAATTTTTGAATTTTTGAAATTTTGAAAATTTTTAAAATTTTTTTGAAAATTTTGAAAATTTTTGAAATTTTGAAATTTTTGAATTTTTTAAATTTTTAAAATTTTTGAACCTTTTGAAATTTTTGAAATTATTAAAATTTTTGTTTTTTTTAAATTTTTGAAATTTTTTTAAATTTTTTTTTGAAATTTTTGAAATTTTTGAAATTTTTGAAACCTTTTGAAATTTTTTGAAATTTTAAAAGTTTTTGTTTTAAAATTTTTAAATTTTTGAAATTTTTAAATTTTTGAAATTTTGAAATTTTGAAATTTTTGAAATTTTTAAAATTTTTAAAAATTTTTGAAATTTTTAAAATTTTTTTGAAATTTTTGAAATTTTTAAAAATTTTAAAATTTTGAAATTTTTGAAATTTTTGAAATTTTTGAAATTTTTGAAATTTTTAAAATTTTTTGAAATTTTTTTGAAATTTTGGAAATTTTTAAAATTTTTAAAATTTTTGAAATTTTAAGTGTTGAAATTTTTGAACCTTTTGAAATTTTTGAAATTATTAAAGTTTTTGTTTTATTTAAAATTTTTTAAAATTTTAAAATTTTGAAATTTTTGAAATTTTTTTAAAATTTTTGAAATTTTTGAAATTTTTGAAATTTTTAAAATTTTTAAAATTTTTGAAATTTTTAAATTTTAAAATTTTTAAAATTTTGGAATTTTTGTAAATTTTGAAATTTTTTTTTGAAAATTTTGAAATTTTTAAAATTTTGAAATTTTTGTAAGTTTTGAAATTTTTAAAAGTTTTTTTGAAATTTTTAAAATTTTGAATTTTGAAATTTTTGAAATTTTAAAATTTTTGAAATTTTTTGAAATTTTTGAAATTTTTGAAATTTTTAAAATTTAAATTTTTTAAAATTTTGAAATTTTGAAATTTTTGAAGTTTTTAAAATTTTTGAAATTTTTGAAATTTTTAAGTTTTGAAATTTTTTGAACTTTTTGAAATTTTTTGAAATTATTAAAGTTTTTGATTTTTTGAACATTTTGAAATTTTTGAAATTTTTGAAATTTTGAGATTTTTGAAACTTGAAATTTTTAAAAGTTTATAAATTTTTAAAATTTTTGAAATTTTTTTTGAAATTATGTGAAATTTTGAATTTTAAAATTTTTAAAATTTTGAAATTTTTGAAGATTTTAATTTTTGAAATTTTTGAAATTTTGAAAATTTTTAATATTGAAATTTTAAGTGTTTAAATTTTTGAACCTTTTGAAATTTTTGAAATTATTCAAAGTTTTTGTTTTATTTAAAATTTTTTTTTGAAATTTTTTGAACCTTTTGAAATTTTTGAAATTTTGAGAATTTTGAAATCTTGAAATTTTTAAAAGTTTATAAATTTTTAAAATTTTTGAAATTCTAAAATTTTGAACCCAAAACTTTTGAAATTTTTAAAATTTTGAAAATTTTAAAATTTTTGAAATTTTGAAATTTTGAAATTTTGGAAATTTTTTGAAATTTTTTAAATTTTAAATTTTTGAAATTTTTGGAAGTTTTTTTTGAAATTTTTGGAATTTTTGGGTTTTGAAATTTTTGAACCTGTTGAAATTTTTGAAATTATTATTTGATTTATTTTACAATTTTTGAAATTATTTGAAATTTTTGGAATTTTTTAAATTTTTAAAATTTTTTGAATTTTTAAAATTTTAAAATTTTTGAGTTTGAACCTTATTGAAACTTTTAATTTTTAAAATTTTTGAAATTTTTCAAATTTTGAAATTTTGAGTCTTAAAAAAAAAAGTTACAAAGTAGATAGGAATTTTTGAAATTTTTAATATTTTTGAACATTGATTTTTTGAACCTAGTTTAAAAATTTTCAAATTTTTGGACTTTTGGAATTCTTTGAAATTTTTGAAATTTGGGATTTTTAAAAAATCTTGAAATTTTGAAATTTTTAAGTGTTAAAAATTTTTTTGTAATTTTAAAATTTTTGTTGAATTTTTGAACCTTCTTAAATTTTTGAAATTTTTATAAGTGTTATGTTTTTAACCCCTTTTGAAATTTTGAGATTTTTAAAATTTAGATTTTTTTTAAATTTTTTAAATTTTTATACCTTTTAAAATTTTGAACCTTTGAAGATTTTAAAATTTTTATTGTTTTTAAATTTTAAAATTTTGAAAATTTTGAACCTAAGGGAATCTTTTAAAATTTTAGGTTTTTAAATTTTTGAACCTTTGAAAAATTTTGAAGTCCTTTAGAAAATTTTGAATTTTTGTTTTTAATTTTTTATTTTTATATTTTTAAAAATTTTTAATATTTTGAGATTAGGGAATATTTGGAATTTTTAGATTTTTGAAACTATTGAAAATTTGAACTAATTTTTGAACTTTTAAAATTTTTAAAGAATTTTTAATTTTTAAAATGTTTTTAAATTTTTAAATTTTTTTTATTTTTTGAATTTTTAAATTTCCGAAATTTTTAAACCTTTTTAAATTTTGAAATTTTGTGATTTTTGAACCCTTAAAAATTATTAAAAGGTTTTGAATTTTTAAAATTTTGAAATTTTGAGTAATATTAATATTTTTGAAATTTTTAAAATTTTAAGGGTGAAATTTTAGGGATTTTGGGAATTTTGGAACCTTTTTGAAATTTTGTGTTTATAATTTTTAAACTATTGAAATTTTGAACCCTATTTTAAAATTTTGGAAATTTTTGAAATTTTGTAACCTATTTAAAATTTTTGAAATTTTTTCAAATTACGAAACTTGAAATTTTAAAAGTTTATAATTTTTAAATTAAATTTGACCCATTGAAACTTATTAAAATTTTTGATTTTTTTATTTTTAAAATTTTTTTCAAATTTTAAAAGTTTGGAAATTTTTAAAATTTTTCAAAGCTTTTGACAAACCTTTTGAACTATTTTTGAAATTTTAAAGTTTTGATTTTATTTAAATTTTTGGAATTTTTAGACCTTTGAAATATTTTGAATTTTGAGATTTTTAAAATTGAATTTTTAAAAGTTTATAATTTTTAAGGGTCCAGAAGTATTGAACCTGAAACTTTTAAAATTTTTAAAATTTTTAGATTTTTAATTATGAACTTTTTAAATTTTGAACCTATCAAAATTTTGAATTTTAAATTTAAAATTATGAATTTTTCGGGTTGAAATTTTGACAATTTTTTAAATTTTGAAACTTTTAAATTTTTAAAATTTTTTAAATTTTAAATTTTAAATTTAAAATTTTTAGAAATTTTATAACTTTTTTGAACCTTAAAATTTTAAATTTTTGTTGTGATTTTGAAACTCGTGAATTTTTTAAAGTTTATCAAATTTTAAAATTTTAAAAGTCTATTAAACTAATGAACCTATGGGAAATTTTAAAATTTTAAAATTTTGAATTTTTGAAAATTTTGAAGTTTTTGAAATTTTTGAAATTTTGGAAAATTTTGAAGTTTTATAGTTTTTGTTATTGTGAAAATTTTGAACCTTTTTAAATTTTTGAAATTTTTGATGATTGAATTTTTGAAATTTTGGAAAATTTTGAGCCTATTGAAAATCTTGAAATTTTTGAAATTTTGGGAAATTTTGAAATTTTTGAAATTTTTAAATTTTTAAATGTTTAAGGTACAATTTTTAATTTTGAATCCTTGAAATTCGAATTTTGAACCTTTTAAAATTTTCGAAATTTTGTGATTTTTGAAACTTAAAATTTTTAAAGTTTATAAATTTAAAATTTTGAAATGTTTGAACCTAATGAAACTTTT
Source organism: Zaprionus lachaisei (assembly GCA_018901815.1). NCBI lineage: Eukaryota > Metazoa > Arthropoda > Insecta > Diptera > Drosophilidae > Zaprionus > Zaprionus lachaisei. Next base: position 8,313 of record JAEIFI010000111.1, read on the forward strand.
GAAATTTTAAAATTTTCAGGTGCATTTTGAGATTTTAATTTTGAAATTATTAATTTTAAGTGTTTATATTTGAACCTATTGAAATTTTTGAACCTATTTAAATTTTGGAAATTTTTGGAATTTTTTTGATCCTTTTGAAATTTTAGAATTTTGGATTTTTGAAGCAAGAATTTTTAAAAGTTTTATAAATTTTAAAATTTTTGAACCTTTTAAAATTATTAAAGTTTTTGTTATATAAAATTTTTGAGTTTTGAAATTTTGGAAATTTTGGAATTTTTAGAGTACAGACCTATTGAAATTTTTGAAATTATTAAAGTTTTGTTTATTTAAATTTTGAAGTTTTAATATTTTTGAAATATTTTGAAATTTTTTCAGATTTTTAAAATTATTCGAAATTTTTAAATTTTTTAAATTTTTAAAATTTTAAACCTAGTAAGGAAATTTTTGAAAATTTCAAAATTTTATTTGAAATTTTGAAATTTTTGAAATTTTTTAAATTGATAATTTGAAGTTTTTAATTCGATATTTTTGTACCTTGTTTAAGGAATTTTGAGATTTCGAATAATTTTGAAATTTATTTGAAATTTTTAGAATTTTTGAGGCATTTAGCTTTTAAAATTTTTGAAATTTTGAGGATTTTTTAATCGCAATTTTTTAAAAGTTTATGAAATTTTTTTAATATTTTTGAGTAATTAACTAGGTAACTTTTAAAATTTTTCAATTTTTTTTAAATTTTTGGGATATTATTTGAAATTTTTGTAACTTTAAAGGGGAATTTTGAAGTCTTAAAAATTTTGAAAATTATTTCAATTTTTGATGTTTTTAATATTTTTGAAATTTTTAAATATTTAGATTTTTATAATTTTTATCCTTTTTTCAAATTTTTGAAATTTTTAAGGTCAATTTGAAATTGATTTAAAAGTTTTCAAATTTTCAAATTGATGAAAATTTAGATGGTTTTCGACATGAAATAAATTTTTAAATTTTTTTGAAATTTTTGAAATTTTGTAATTTTGGAAATTTTTGAAAATTTTTAAATTTTTAAAATTTTGAAAATTTTGAGGATTTTGAAATTTTCAAATTTTTCAAAGTTAAAATTTTTTTAAAATTTTTAAGTATTTATTAAAATTTTTAAAATTTTAAAATTTTTAAATTTTTGAGAATTTTAATAATTTTAAAAAATTTTGAAATTTTGAAATTTTGAAATTTTGAAATTTTTGAAATTTTGAAATTTTGTTATTTTCAAATTTTGAAAAGTTTTTAATATTTTTTGAAATTTTTGATTTGAATTTTTGAAGGTTTTGAAATTTTTGAAATTTTTTTAAAATTTTGAAATTTTGAAATTTTTGAAATTTTTCAAATTTTTGGAATTTTTGAAATTTTTTAAAAAATTTTGTAATTGTTGAAATTTTGAACTTTTTGAAATTTTTAAATTTTCAATTTTTTAAAATTTTTTTAATTTTTGAAATTTTGAGAATTTTTTAAATTTTTAAAATTTTGAGATTTTTAAATTTTTTAAATTTTTTGAAATTTTTGAAAATTTTGAAATATTGGAAATTTTTAAAATTTTTGAAATTTTTGTAAATATTTGAAATTTTTAAATTTTTAAGTTTGTAAATTTTTGAAATTTTTGAAATTTTTAAATTTTAAAGTTTTTGTTTTATTTAAAATTTTTGAATTTTTAAAATTTTTTAAAATTTTGAAATTTTTGAAATTTTGGAATTTATTTTTTTGAAATTTTTAAATATTGTTTTTGAATTTTTTAAATTTTTGAATTTTTAAGAATTTTTGAAATATTTGAAATTTTGAAATTTTGTAAAGTTTGAAATTTTTTAAAATTTTATAAATTTTTAAAATTTTTGAATTTTTTTAAAAATTTTGAAATTTTTAAAATTTTTAAATTTTGAATTTTTCAAAATTTTGAAATTTTTAAAATTTTTGAAATTTTGAAATTTTTAAAATTTTTAAAATTTTTTGAAATTTTTAAATTTTTGAAATTTTGGAAATTTTTGAAATTTTGAAAATTTTTGAAATTTTGAAATTTTAAAATTTTGAAATTTTTCAAATTTTCAATTTTTGGAATTTTTAAAATTTTTTGAATATTTTGAAATTTTTGAAATTTTGAAATTTTTGAAATTTTTGAAATTTTTAAATTTTTGAAATTTTTGAAATTTTTAGAAATTTTTAAATTTTTTTGAAATTTTTGAAATTTTGAAATTTTTTGAAATTTTTGAAATTTTTAAAGGATTTTAAGAAATTTTTGAATTTTTGAAATTTTAAAATTTTTAAAATTTTGAAATTTTTAAAATTTTGAATTTTTAAATTTTTTAAATTTTTTTGAAATTTTTAAAATTTTTTAAATTTTTAAAATTTGTTTGAAATTTTTGAATTTTGAAATTTTTAAAATTTTTGAAATTTTTTAAAATTTTGAAATTTTTAAATTTTTAAATTTTTTTTAAATTTTTGAAATTTTTAAATTTTTTTTTAAAATTTTTGAAATTTTTTGAAATTTTTAAATTTTTGAAATTTTTGAAATTTTTAAAATTTTTAAAATTTTTGAAATTTTTCAAATTTTTAAAATTTTTGAAATTTTTGTAATTTTTGAATTTTTTGAAATTTTTGAAATTTTTGAAAAATTTTTGAAATTTTTGAAAATTTTTGAAATTTTTTAAATTTTTTAAATTTTTGAAATTTTGAAATTTTTGAAAATTTTGAAATTTTTAAAATTTTAAAATTTTTAAAATTTTTAAAGTTTTTTTGAAAATTTTTAAATTTTGAAATATTTTTTAAATTTTTGAAATTTTTCAAATTTTTAAAATTTTTAAAATTTTTAAATTTTTGAAATTTTTTAAATTTTGAAATTTTTGAAATTTTTTCAAATTTTTGAAATTTTGAAATTTTTTTTTAAATTTTTTTAAAATTTTTGAAATTTTAAAATTTTTAAATTTTTAAAATTTTTGAAATTTTTGAAATTTTAAATTTTTTGAAATTTTGAAATTTTTAAAATTTTGAAAATTTTTAAAATTTTTAAATTTTTAAAATTTTTGAAATTTTTGAAATTTTTAAATTTTTAAAATTTTTTAAATTTTTTGAAATTTTAAAATTTTTTTTTAAATTTTTGAAATTTTGAAATTTTTGAAATTTTTTAAATTTTTGAAATTTTTAAATTTTTGAATTTTTTAAATTTTGAAATTTTGAAATTTTTAAAATTTTTTGAAATTTTTAAAATTTTTTGAAATTTTTGAAAATTTTAAATTTTTGAATTTTTTGAAATTTTGAAATTTTTGAATTTTTAAAATTTTTAAAATTTTTAAAATTTTGGATTTTTTTAAAATTTTTGAAATTTTTGAAATTTTTGAAATTTTTTAAAATTTTTGAACTTTTTAAAATTTTTGAAATTTTTGAAATTTTTAAAATTTTTGAAAATTTTTAATTTTTAAAATTTTAAAATTTTTAAAATTTTTGAAAATTTTGAAATTTTTGAAATTTTTAAAATTTTGAACATTTTGAGTTTTTTAAATTTTTTAAATTTTTGAAATTTTGAAATTTTTGAAATTTTGAAATTTTTGAAATTTTTGAAATTTTAAAATTTTTTAAAATTTTTAAAATTTTGAATTTTTGAAATTTTGAAATTTTTGAAATTTTTGAAATTTTTAAAATTTTTGAAATTTTAAAATTTTAAAATTTTTTTGAAATTTTTAAAATTTTGAAATTTTTGAAATTTTAAATTTTTTGAAATTTTTAAAATTTTTAAAATTTTTAAAATTTTTGAAATTTTTAAATTTTTTAAAATTTTTGAAATTTTTTTTTAAAATTTTTGAAATTTTTGAAATTTTTAAATTTTTTGAAATTTTTTAAATTTTTAAAATTTTGAAATTTTTGAAATTTTTGAAATTTTGAAATTTTTTTGAAATTTTGAAATTTTGAAATTTTTTAAAATTTTTGAAATTTTGAAATTTTTAAGATTTGAAATTTTGAAATTTTTGAAATTTTTAAATTTTTGAAATTTTTGAAATTTTTGAATAATTTTAAAATTTTTGAAATTTTTAAAATTTTTTAAAATTTTTGAAATTTTTGAAATTTTTTTTTAAATTTTTGAAATTTTGAAATTTTTGAAATTTTTAAAATTTTGAAATTTTTGGAAATTTTTAAAATTTTTTAAATTTTTGAAATTTTTGAAATTTTTGAAATTTTGAAATTTTTAAAATTTTTGAAATTTTTAAATTTTTGAAATTTTTTGAAATTTTTGAAAATTTTTAAAATTTTTGAAATTTTTAAATTTTTGAAATTTTTTTAAAATTTTTGAAAATTTTTAAAATTTTGAAATTTTTGAAATTTTTAAATTTTTAAAATTTTTGAAATTTTTGAAATTTTTGAAATTTTTTAAATTTTTGAAATTTTTGAAATTTTCTTTTTTAAAATTTTTGAAATTTTTGAAATTTTTAAAATTTTTAAAATTTTTGAAATTTTTAGAATTTTTAAAATTTTTGAAATTTTTAAATTTTTGAAATTTTTAAAATTTTGAAATTTTTGAAATTTTTGAAATTTTTTTTTAAATTTTTAAAATTTTAAATTTTTTTAAATTTTTAAAATTTTTAAAATTTTTAAAATTTTTAAATTTTGAAATTTTTGAAAAATTTTTAAAATTTTAAAATTTTTGAAATTTTTAAATTTTTAAAATTTTTTGAAATTTTTGAATTTTTTGAAATTTTTAAAATTTTTAAAATTTTTGAAATTTTTGAAATTTTTAAAAATTTTTGAATTTTTTAAAATTTTTAAAATTTTTGAAATTTTGAGATTTTGAAATTTTTTAAAATTTTTAAAATTTTTTTTGAAATTTTTGAAATTTTTTAAAATTTTTAAAATTTTTAAATTTTTGAAATTTTTGAAATTTTTAAAATTTTTGAAATTTTTAAAATTTAAATTTTAAAATTTTTGACATTTTTTAAATCTTTCAAATTTTTGAATACCTTTTGAAATTTTTGAAATTTTTAAAATTTTTGAAATTTTTAAAATTTTTTAAAATTTTTGAAATTTTGGAAATTTTTGAAATTTTTGAAATTTTTAGAATTTTTGAAATTGTTTAAAATTTTTAAAATTTTTTGAAATTTTTAAAATTTGGAAATTTTGGAAATTTTTTAATTTTTGAACCTTTTAAAATTTTTGAAATTCTTAAAATTATTTAAATTTTTGAAATTTTTTAAATTTTTCAAATTTTTGAAATTTTTTTTGAAATTTTTAGAAATTTTTAAATTTTTAAAATTTTAAAATTTTTGAAATTTTTGAAATTTTGTTTTTTAAAATTTTTAAAATATTTTTTTGAAATTTTTCAGATTCTTTTAATTTTGTTTGGTTTTTTTAATTTTTTGAAATTTTTGAAATTTTTAAAATTTTTGAAATTTTAAGATTTTTGAATTTTGATTCTTTTAAATTTTTAAAATTTTTAAAATTTTCGATTCTTTTAAAATTTTTGGAATTTTTGAAATTTTTGAAATTTTTTAAAATTTTTAAAATTTTTTGAAATTTTGATTTTTAAAATTTTTGAAATTTTTAAAATTTTTGAAATTTTTGAATTTTTGAAATTTTTAAAATTTTCGATTTTTAAAATTTTTAAATTTTTAAAATTTTTTAAATTTTCGAGTCTTTTAAAATTTTTAAAAATTTTGATTTTTTAAATTTTTTTTGAAATTTTTTAAATAATTTTAAATTTTTAAATTTTTAAAATTTTTGAAATTTTCGATTCTTTTAAAATTTTTAAAATTTTTTGAAATTTTGAAATTTTTAAAATTTTGAAATTTTTTTTAAAATTTTTGAAATTTTGAAATTTTTGAAATTTTTAAAATTTTGGAAATTTTTGAAATTTTTGAATTTTAAAATTTTGAAATTTTTGAATTTTTTTGAAATTTTTGAAATTTTTGGAATTTGAATTTTATACCTTTTAAAATTTTTGAAATTCTTAAAATTATTTAAATTTTTGACATTTTTTAAATCTTTCAAATTTTTGAATTTTTTTCTGTACCTTTTAGAAATTTTAAAATTTTTAAAATTTTGGAAATTTTTGAATTTTTTGAACCATTTGAAAAATTTTAAATTTTTGGAATTATTTAAATTTTTAAAATTTTTGAAATTTTGGAAATTTTTGAAATTTTTAAAATTTTTAAAATTTAGAAATAATTGAAATTTTTGAAATTTTTAAAATTTTTGAAATTTTTATAATTTTTGAATCTTTAAAATTTTGAAATTTTTGAAGTTTTTAAAATTTTTGAACCATTTGAAAATTTTTAAATTTTTGGAATTTTTGGAATTATTGAAATTTTTAAAATTCTTGAAATTTTGAGATTTTCAAATTTTTTAAAATTTTTGAAATTTTTGAAGTTTTGAAATTTTCGAAATTTTTGAAATTTTTGAAATTTTTAAAATTTTCGATTCTTTTAAAATTTTTGAAATTTTTGGAATTTTGGAAATTTTTGTACCTTTTAAAATTTTTAAATGTTTTAAAATTCTTAAAATTATTTAAATTTTTGACATTTTTTAAATCTTTCAAATTTTTGAATTTTTTCTGTACCTTTTGAAATTTTGAAATTTTTAAAATTTTTAAAATTTTGATTCTTTTAAAATTTTTAAAATTTTTGATTCTTTTTAAAATTTTTAAAATTTTTGAAATTTTCTATTCTTTTAAATTTTTTGAAATTTTTAAAATTTTGGAAATAATTGAAATTTTTGAAATTTTTAAAATTTTTGAAATTTTTAAGATTTTGAAATTTTTTTAAATTTTTAAAATTTTTGAATTTTTTGAAGTTTTTAAAATTTTTGAAATTTTTATAATTTTTAAAATTTTGAGATTTTCAAATTTTTTAAAATTTTTGAAATTTTTGAAGTTTTGAAATTTTTAAAATTTTTGACATTTTTTAAATCTTTCAAATTTTTTAATTTTTTCTGTACCTTTAGAAATTTTTAAATTTTTAAAATTTTTTAAATTTTGGAAATTTTGGAAATTTTTATAATTTTTGAAATTTTGAGCTTTTGAAATTTTTTAAAATTTTTAAAATTTTTAAAATTTAGAAATAATTGAAATTTTTGAAATTTTTGAAATTTTTAAAATTTTTGAAATTTTTATAATTTTTGAATCTTTAAAATTTTGAAATTTTTGAAGTTTTTAAAATTTTTGAACCATTTGAAAATTTTTAAATTTTTGGAATTTTGGAAATTTTTGAAATTTTCCAAATTTTTAAAATTTTTTTTTTAAAATTTTAAAATTTTCGATTCTTTTAAAATTTTTAAAATTTTTGAAATTTTTGGAATTTTGGAAATTTTTATACCTTTTAAAATTTTTGAAATTCTTAAAATTATTTAAATTTTTGACATTTTTTAAATCTTTCAAATTTTTGAATTTTTTCTGTACCTTTAGAAATTTTAAAATTTTTAAAATTTTTTCTTTTAAAATTTTTAAAATTTTGGAAATTTTTATAATTTTTGAACCATTTGAAAAATTTTAAATTTTTGGAATTATTTAAATTTTTAAAATTTTTGAAATTTTGGAAATTTTTGAAATTTTTAAAATTTTTAAAATTTAGAAATAATTGAAATTTTTGAAATTTTTAAAATTTTTGAAATTTTTAAATTTTTGAATCTTTAAAATTTTGAAATTTTTGAAGTTTTTAAAATTTTTGAACCATTTGAAAATTTTTAAATTTTTGGAATTTTTGGAATTATTGAAATTTTTAAAATTCTTGAAATTTTGAGATTTTCAAATTTTTTAAAATTTTTGAAATTTTTGAAGTTTTGAAATTTTCGAAATTTTTGAAATTTTTAAATTTTTAAAATTTTCGATTTTTTTAAAATTTTTGAAATTTTTGGAATTTTGGAAATTTTTAAACCTTTTAAAATTTTTAAATGTTTTAAAATTTTTAAAATTTTTTAAATTTTTGAAATTTTTTAAATTTTTCAAATTTTTAAAATTTTTTTTAAATTTTTGAAATTTTGAAATTTTTAAAATTTTTAAAATTTTTAAATTTTCAAATTTTAAAATTTTTAAAATTTTTGAAATTTTTAAAATTTTTAAAATTTTGGAAATTTTATTCTTTTTAAATTTTTGAAAATTTTTAAATTTTGAAATTTTTGAAATTTTTATTTTTAAAATTTTTGAAATTTTTAAATTTTTTGAAATTTTGAGATTTTAAAATTTTTAAATTTTTAAAATTTTTGATTTTTTTGTTTTTAAAATTTTTGAAATTTTAAAATTTTTTAAAATTTTTGAAATTTTCAAATTTTTTAAAATTTTTGAAATTTTTGAAGTTTTGAAATTTTTAAATTTTTGAATTTTTTTTTTAAATCTTTCAAATTTTTTAATTTTTTGAACCTTTAGAAATTTTTAAATTTTTAAAATTTTTTAAATTTTTGAAATTTTTAAATTTTTAAAATTTTTGAAATTTTGAGCTTTTTAAAATTTTTATTTTTTAAAATTTTTAAAATTTTGAAATTTTAAAATTTTTGAAATTTTTTGAAATTTTTAAAATTTTTAAATTTTTAAATTTTTTAAATTTTTAAAATTTTGAAATTTTTGAAATTTTTAAAATTTTTGAACCATTTGAAAATTTTTAAATTTTTGAAATTTTGAAATTTTTGAAATTTTCCAAATTTTTAAAATTTTTAAAATTTTCGATTTTTAAAATTTTTAAAATTTTTGAAATTTTTGGAATTTTGGAAATTTTTAAACTTTTTAAAATTTTTGAAATTCTTAAAATTTTTTAAATTTTTGACAATTTTTAAATCTTTCAAATTTTTGAATATTTTCAATTTTGAAATTTTAAAATTTTTAAAATTTTTGATTTTTTAAATTTTTAAAATTTTTGAAATTTTTATAATTTTTGAACCATTTGAAAAATTTTAAATTTTTTAAATTTATTTAAATTTTTAAAATTTTTGAAATTTTGGAAATTTTTGAAATTTTTAAAATTTTTAAAATTTTAGAAATATTTGAAATTTTTGAAATTTTTAAAATTTTTGAAATTTTTATAATTTTTGAATCTTTTAAAATTTTTGAAATTTTTTAAATTTTTAAAATTTTTGAACCATTTGAAAATTTTTAAATTTTTGAAATTTTTGAAATTTTTAAAATTTTTGAAATTTTGAGATTTTCAATTTTTTAAAATTTTTGAAATTTTTGAAGTTTTGAAATTTTCGAAATTTTTGAAATTTTTGAAATTTTTAAAATTTTCGATTTTTTTAAAATTTTTGAAATTTTTGGAATTTTGGAAATTTTTGTACCTTTTAAAATTTTTAAATGTTTTTAAAATTCTTAAAATTATTTAAATTTTTGACATTTTTTAAATCTTTCAAATTTTTAAATTTTTTTTGTACCTTTTGAAATTTTGAAATTTTTAAAATTTTTAAATTTTTGATTCTTTTAAAATTTTTAAAATTTTTAAAATTTTTTTAAATTTTTGGAAATTTTGAAATTTTTTAAATTTTTAAATTTTTAAAATTTTGAGATTTTTGAAATTTTTAAAAATTTTTAAAATTTTTGAAATTTTTAAAATTTGGAAATAATTGAAATTTTTGAAATTTTTAAAATTTTTGAAATTTTGAAATTTTAAATTTTTGAAATTTTTAAAATTTTTGAAATTTTGAGATTTTGAAAATTTTTAAAATTTTAAAATTTTTGAAATTTTTGAAGTTTTTAAAATTTTTGAAATTTTTATAATTTTTAAAATTTTGAGATTTTCAAATTTTTTAAAATTTTGAAATTTTTGAAGTTTTTGAAATTTTTGAAATTTTTGAAATTTTTTGAAATTTTTGAATTTAAATTTTGAAAATTTTGAAATTTTTAAATTTTTAAAAATTTTTCAAATTTTAAAATTTTTAAAATTTTTTAAAATTTTTGAAATTTTTGAAATTTTGAAATTTTTGAAATTTTTAAAATTTTTGAAATTTTGAAATTTTGAAATTTTTTAAAATTTTTAAAATTTTTAAATTTTTAAAGTTTTTAAAAATTTTTTAACCATTTGAAATTTTTTAAATTTTTGGAATTTTGGAAATTTTTGAAATTTTCCAAATTTTTAAAATTTTTAAAATTTTGAAATTTTTTAAAATTTTTAAAATTTTTTGAAATTTTTGGAATTTTGGAAATTTTTAAACTTTTTAAAATTTTTGAAATTTTTAAAATTTTTTAAATTTTTGACATTTTTTAAATCTTTCAAATTTTTTGAATTTTTTTGTAAACTTTTAGAAATTTTTAAAATTTTTAAAATTTTGGAAATTTTGGAAATTTTTAAAATTTTTGAAATTTTGAGATTTTGAAATTGTTTAAAATTTTTAAAATTTTTGAAATTTTTAAAATTTTTTAATAATTTGGAAATTTTTGAAATTTTGTACTTTTTAAAATTTTTGAAATTCTTAAAATTTTTAAATTTTTGAAATTTTTTAAATTTTTCAAATTTTTGAATTTTTTTTGTAAATTTTTAGAAATTTTAAAATTTTTAAAATTTTTTGGAAATTTTTGAAATTTTTAAAATTTTGGAAATTTTGGAAATTTTTATAATTTTTGAAATTTTCGATTCTTTTAAAATTTTTAAAATTTTTGAAATTTTCGATTCTTTTAAATTGTTTGGAATTTTGGAAATTTTTGAAATTTTTATAATTTTTGAAATTTTGAGATTTTGAAATTTTTTTAAATTTTTAAAAATTTTCGAAATTTTTTAAAATTTTTAAAATATTTGAAATTTTTGGAATTTTTGAAATTTTTGGAATTTTTGAAATTTTTGAAATTTTGAAATTTTTAAAATTTTTGACATTTTTTAAATCTTTCAAATTTTTTAATTTTTTTTGAACTTTTAGAAATTTTTAAATTTTTAAAATTTTTTAAATTTTCGATTCTTTTTAAAATTTTTAAAATTTTTGAAATTTTCGATTCTTTTTAAATTTTTTGAAATTTTGGAAATTTTGGAAATTTTTATAATTTTTGAAATTTTGAAATTTTTGAAATTTTTTAAAATTTTTTAAAATTTTTGAAATTTTTAAAAATTTTGAAATATTTGAAATTTTTGAAATTCTTAAAATTATTTAAATTTTTTGACATTTTTTAAATCTTTCAAATTTTTGAATTTTTTGTACTTTTAGAAATTTTAAAATTTTTAAAATTTTAAAATTTTTCGATTCTTTTAAAATTTTTAAAATTTTGGAAATTTTTATAATTTTTGAACCATTTTGAAAATTTTTAAATTTTTGGAATTATTTAAATTTTTAAAATTTTTGAAATTTTGGAAATTTTTGAAATTTTTAAAATTTTTTAAAATTGAGAAATAATTGAAATTTTTGAAATTTTTAAAATTTTTGAAATTTTTATAATTTTTGAATCTTTAAAATTTTGAAATTTTTGAAGTTTTTAAAATTTTTGAACCATTTGAAAATTTTTAAATTTTTGAAATTTTGGAATTATTGAAATTTTTTAAAATTCTTGAAATTTTGAGATTTTCAAATTTTTTAAAATTTTTAAAATTTTTGAAATTTTTGAAATTTTGAAATTTTCGAAATTTTTGAAATTTTTGAATTTTGGAAATTTTTGAAATTTTTGAAATTTTTAAAATTTTCGATTCTTTTAAAATTTTTTGAAATTTTTGGAATTTTGAAATTTTTGTACCTTTTAAAATTTTTAAAATTTTTAAAATTCTTAAAATTTTTTAAAATTTTTGACATTTTTTAAATCTTTCAAATTTTTGAATTTTTTCTTGTACCTTTTGAAATTTTTAAAATTTTTAAAATTTTTTAAATTTTCAATTTTTTAAAATTTTGGAAATTTTTTAAATTTTTGAAATTTTGACCATTTGAAAAATTTTAAATTTTTGAATTATTTAAATTTTTAAAATTTTTGAAATTTTGAAATTTTTGAAATTTTTTAAAATTTTTAAAATTTAGAAATAATTGAAATTTTTGAAATTTTTAAAATTTTTGAAATTTTTATAATTTTTGAATCTTTAAAATTTTGAAATTTTTGAAGTTTTTAAAATTTTTGAACCATTTGAAAATTTTTAAATTTTTGGAATTTTTGGAATTATTGAAATTTTTAAAATTCTTGAAATTTTGAGATTTTCAAATTTTTTAAAATTTTTGAAATTTTTGAATTTTTGAAATTTTGAAATTTTCGAAATTTTTGAAATTTTTGAAATTTTGGAAATTTTTGAAATTTTCGAAATTTTTAAAATTTTCGATTTTTTTAAAATTTTTGAAATTTTTGGAATTTTGGAAATTTTTGTACCTTTTAAAATTTTTAAATGTTTTAAAATTCTTAAAATTATTTAAATTTTTGACATTTTTTAAATCTTTCAAATTTTTGAATTTTTCTGTACCTTTTGAAATTTTGAAATTTTTAAAATTTTTAAAATTTTTGATTCTTTTAAAATTTTTAAAATTTTTGAAATTTTCTATTCTTTTTAAATTTTTTGGAATTTTGGAAATTTTTGAAATTTTTTAATTTTTAAATTATTGAGATTTTGAAATTTTTTAAAATTTTTAAAATTTTTGAAATTTTTAAAATTTTGAAATTTTTGAAATTTTTGAAATTTTTAAAATTTTTGAAATTTTGAGATTTTGAAATTTTTTGAAATTTTTAAAATTTTTGAAATTTTTGAAGTTTTTAAAATTTTTGAACCATTTGAAAATTTTTAAATTTTTGGAATTTTGGAAATTTTTGAAATTTTCCAAATTTTTAAAATTTTTAAAATTTTCGAATTCCTTTTTAAAATTTTTAAAATTTTTGAAATTTTTTGGAATTTTTGAAATTTTTGTACCTTTTAAAATTTTTCAAATTCTTAAAATTATTTAAATTTTTGACATTTTTTAAATCTTTCAAATTTTTGAATTTTTTTTGAACTTTTAGAAATTTTAAAATTTTTAAAATTTTTAAAATTTTTAATTTTTTAAAATTTTTAAAATTTTTAAAATTTTCGATTCTTTTAAAATTTTTAAAATTTTTTGAAATTTTTGAAATTTTTGAAATTTTGTTAACCTTTTAAAATTTTTCAAATTCTTAAAATTATTTAAATTTTTGACATTTTTTAAATCTTTCAAATTTTTGAATTTTTCTGTACCTTTAGAAATTTTAAAATTTTTAAAATTTTTTAAATTTTCGATTCTTTTAAAATTTTTAAAATTTTTGAAATTTTCGATTCTTTTTAAATTTTTGGAATTTTGGAAATTTTTAAAATTTTTGAAATTTTTAAAATTTTAGAAATTTTTGAAATTTTTGAAATTTTTAAAATTTTTGAAATTTTTATAATTTTTGAATCTTTAAAAATTTTGAAATTTTTGAAATTTTTAAAATTTTTGAAACCTTTTGAAAATTTTTTAAATTTTGAAATTATTGAAATTTTTTAAAATTTTTGAAATTTTTGAAATTTTTGAAATTTTTGAAATTTTTGAAATTTTTGAAATTTTTAAAATTTTTGAAATTTTTAAAATTTTTTAAAATTTTTAAAATTTTTGAAATTTTTGAAAATTTTGGAAATTTTTGAAAATTTTTTTAAATTTTTTTTTAAATTTTTTAAATTTTTAAAATTTTTAAATTTTTGACATTTTTTAAATCTTTCAAATTTTTGAAATTTTTGAAATTTTTGAAATTTTGAAATTTTTAAAATTTTAAAATTTTTGAAATTTTTGAAATTTTTAAAATTTTTAAAATTTTTGAAATTTTCTAAATTTTTAAATTTTTGAAATTTTTGAAATTTTTGAAATTTTTATAATTTTTAAAATTTTGAAATTTTTGAAATTTTTTTAAAATTTTTAAAATTTTTGAAATTTTTTAAAATTTTGAAATAATTGAAATTTTTGAAATTTTTAAAATTTTTGAAATTTTTTTAAATTTTTGAAATTTTTGAAATTTTGAAATTTTGAAATTTTTAAATTTTTAAAATTTTCAATTTTTTAAAATTTTTAAAATTTTTGAAAATTTTGAAATTTTTGAAATTTTTGAAATTTTTGAAATTTTTGAAATTTTTGAATTTTTGAAATTTTTAAAATTTTTGACATTTTTAAATCTTTCAAATTTTTTAATTTTTTTTGTACCTTTTAGAAATTTTTGAAATTTTTAAAAATTTTTTAAATTTTCGATTCTTTTAAATTTTTTAAAATTTTTGAAATTTTTGAATTTTTTAAATTTTTTGAAATTTTGGAAATTTTGGAAATTTTTATAATTTTTGAAATTTTAAGTTTTTGAAATTTTTTAAAATTTTTTAAAATTTTTGAAATTTTTAAAATTTAGAAATATTTGAAATTTTTGAAAATTTTTGAAATTTTTAAAATTTTTGAAATTTTTATAATTTTTGAATCTTTAAAATTTTGAAATTTTTGAAGTTTTTAAAATTTTTGAACCATTTGAAAATTTTAAAAATTTTAAAAAATTTAAAAAATTTTTAAAATTTTCCAAATTTTTAAAATTTTTAAAATTTTCGATTCTTTTTTAAAATTTTTAAAATTTTTGAAATTTTTGAAATTTTGAAATTTTTATACCTTTTAAAATTTTTGAAATTTTTAAAATTATTTAAATTTTTGACATTTTTTAAATCTTTCAAATTTTTGAAATTTTTTTGTACCTTTAGAAATTTTTAAAATTTTTAAAATTTTCGAATTTTTTAAAATTTTTAAAATTTTGGAAATTTTTATAATTTTTGAACCATTTGAAAAATTTTAAATTTTTGGAATTATTTAAATTTTTAAAATTTTTGAAATTTTTGAAATTTTTGAAATTTTTAAAATTTTTAAAATTTTGAGAAATATTTGAAATTTTTGAAATTTTTAAAATTTTTGAAATTTTTATAAATTTTTTGAATCTTTAAAATTTTGAAATTTTTGAAGTTTTTAAAATTTTTGAACCATTTGAAAATTTTTAAATTTTTGAAATTTTTGGAATTATTGAAATTTTTAAAATTTTTGAAATTTTGAGATTTTCAAATTTTTAAAATTTTTAAAATTTTTGAAATTTTTGAAATTTTGAAATTTTCGAAATTTTTGAAATTTTTGGAATTTTGGAAATTTTTGAAATTTTCGAAATTTTTAAAATTTTCGATTCTTTTAAAATTTTTGAAATTTTTGGAATTTTGGAAATTTTTGTAATTTTTTAAAATTTTTAAAAATGTTTTAAAATTTTTAAAATTATTTAAATTTTTGACATTTTTTAAATCTTTCAAATTTTTGAATTTTTTTTAAACCTTTAGAAATTTTTAAAATTTTTAAAATTTTTTAAATTTTTGAATTTTTTAAAATTTTGGAAATTTTTATAATTTTTGAACCTTTTGAAAAATTTTAAATTTTTGAAATTTTTTAAATTTTTAAAATTTTTGAAATTTTTGAAATTTTTGAAATTTTTAAAATTTTTAAAATTTAGAAATATTTGAAATTTTTGAAATTTTTAAAATTTTTAAATTTTTGAAATTTTTTTTGAAATTTTTAAAATTTTTAAAATTTTGAAATTTTTGAATTTTTTAAAATTTTTGAACCATTTGAAAATTTTTAAATTTTTGGAATTTTTGAATTTATTGAAATTTTTAAAATTCTTGAAATTTTGAGATTTTTCAAATTTTTAAAATTTTTTGAAATTTTTAAAGTTTTGAAATTTTGAAATTTTTGAAATTTTTGAAATTTTTGGAATTTTTGAAATTTTTGAAATTTTTGAAATTTTTAAAATTTTCGATTCTTTTAAAATTTTTGAAATTTTTTGAAATTTTTGGAAATTTTTGTACCTTTTAAAATTTTTAAATGTTTTAAAATTCTTAAAATTATTTAAATTTTTGACATTTTTTAAATCTTTCAAATTTTTGAATTTTTTCTGTACCTTTTGAAATTTTGAAATTTTTAAAATTTTTTAAAATTTTTGAAATTTTTTAAAATTTTTAAAATTTTTGAAATTTTCTATTCTTTTAAATTTTTTGAAATTTTGAAATTTTTGAAATTTTTATAATTTTTAAAATTTTGAGATTTTGAAATTTTTTAAAATTTTTAAAATTTTTGAAATTTTTAAAATTTTTAAAATTTGAAATTTTTGAAATTTTTGAAATTTTTAAAATTTTTGAAAATTTTGAAAATTTTTGAAATTTTGAAATTTTTTTAAATTTTTTAAAATTTTTGAAATTTTTGAAGTTTTTAAAATTTTTGAACCATTTGAAAATTTTTAAATTTTTGAATTTTGGAAATTTTGGAAATTTTCAAATTTTTAAAATTTTTAAAATTTTCGATTCTTTTAAAATTTTTAAAATTTTTGAAATTTTGAAATTTTTGGAAATTTTTGTACCTTTTAAAATTTTTCAAATTTTTAAAATTATTTAAATTTTTGACATTTTTTAAATCTTTCAAATTTTTGAATTTTTTTGTAACTTTTTGAAATTTTTAAAATTTTTAAAATTTTTAAAATTTTCAAATTTTTAAAATTTTTAAAATTTTTAAAATTTTCGATTCTTTTAAAATTTTTAAAATTTTTGAAATTTTTGAAATTTTGGAAATTTTTGTACCTTTTAAAATTTTTCAAATTTTTAAAATTATTTAAATTTTTGACATTTTTTAAATCTTTCAAATTTTTGAATTTTTTCTGTACCTTTAGAAATTTTAAAATTTTTAAAATTTTTAAAATTTTCGATTCTTTTTAAAATTTTTAAAATTTTTGAAATTTTCGATTTTTTTTAAAATTTTTGGAATTTTGGAAATTTTTTTAAATTTTGAAATTTTTAAAATTTAGAAATAATTGAAATTTTTGAAATTTTTAAAATTTTTGAAATTTTTATAATTTTTGAATTTTTAAAATTTTGAAATTTTTGAAGTTTTTAAAATTTTTGAACCATTTGAAAATTTTTAAATTTTTGGAATTATTGAAATTTTTAAAATTTTGAAATTTTTGAAATTTTGAAATTTTTGAAATTTTTGAAAATTTTGAAATTTTGGAAATTTTTGAAATTTTCAAAATTTTTAAAATTTTCGATTCTTTTTAAAATTTTTGAAATTTTTGGAATTTTTGAAATTTTTGTACCTTTTAAAATTTTTAAATGTTTTAAAATTCTTAAAATTATTTAAATTTTTGACATTTTTTAAATCTTTCAAATTTTTGAATTTTTTTCTGTACCTTTTGAAATTTTGAAATTTTTAAAATTTTTTAAATTTTTGATTCTTTTAAAATTTTTAAAATTTTTGAAATTTTCTAAATTTTTAAATTTTTTGAATTTTGGAAATTTTTGAAATTTTTATAATTTTTAAAATTTTGAGATTTTGAATTTTTTTAAAATTTTTAAAATTTTTGAAATTTTTAAAATTTGGAAATAATTGAAATTTTTGAAATTTTTAAAATTTTTGAAATTTTTAAAATTTTTGAAATTTTGAGATTTTGAAAATTTTTTAAATTTTTAAAATTTTTGAAATTTTTGAAATTTTTTAAAATTTTTGAACCATTTGAAAATTTTTAAATTTTTGAAATTTTGGAAATTTTGGAAATTTTCCAAATTTTTAAAATTTTTAAAATTTTTGATTCTTTTAAAATTTTTAAAATTTTTGAAATTTTTGAAATTTTTGAAATTTTTGTACCTTTTAAAATTTTTGAAATTTTTAAAATTTTTTAAATTTTTGACATTTTTTTTTCAAATTTTTGAATTTTTTTTTGTACCTTTAGAAATTTTAAAATTTTTAAAATTTTTCGATTTTTAAAATTTTTAAAATTTTGAAATTTTTATAATTTTTGAACCATTTTGAAAAATTTTAAATTTTTGAATTATTTAAATTTTTAAAATTTTTGAAATTTTTGAAATTTTTGAAATTTTTTTTAAAATTTTTAAAATTTTTGGAATTTTGGAAATTTTTGAAATTTTCCAAATTTTTAAAATTTTTAAAATTTTCGATTTTTTTAAAATTTTTAAAATTTTTGAAATTTTTGGAATTTTGGAAATTTTTTGAACTTTTTAAAATTTTTGAAATTTTTAAAATTATTTAAATTTTTGACATTTTTTAAATCTTTCAAATTTTTGAATTTTTTCTGTAACTTTTAGAAATTTTTAAATTTTTAAAATTTTTTAAATTTTCGATTCTTTTAAAATTTTTAAAATTTTTGAAATTTTTTTTTAAATTTTTTTGGAATTTTGGAAATTTTGAAATTTTTAAAATTTTTGAAATTTTTGAGCTTTTGAAATTTTTTAAAATTTTTAAAATTTTTGAAATTTTTAAAATTTTAGAAATATTTGAAATTTTTGAAATTTTTAAAATTTTAAAA
This sequence comes from Zaprionus lachaisei, assembly GCA_018901815.1. Classification (NCBI taxonomy): domain Eukaryota; kingdom Metazoa; phylum Arthropoda; class Insecta; order Diptera; family Drosophilidae; genus Zaprionus; species Zaprionus lachaisei. The sequence continues at coordinate 26,548 of JAEIFI010000111.1, forward strand.
TTTTTAAATTTTTTTAAATTTTTGAAATTCTTTTAAAATTTTTAAAATTTTTGAAATTTTTGAAATTTTTAAATTTTTTGGAATTTTTGAAATTTTTGAAATTTTTAAAATTTTTGAAATTTTTGAAATTTTGAAATTTTTGAAATTTTGAAATTTTTGAAATTTTTAAAATTTTTAAATTTTTGAATCTTTAAAATTTTTAAATTTTTGAAGTTTTAAAAATTTTTGAACCATTTGAAAATTTTTAAATTTTTGAAATTTTGGAAATTTTTGAAATTTTCCAAATTTTTAAAATTTTTAAAATTTTCGATTCTTTTAAAATTTTTAAAATTTTTGAAATTTTTGAATTTTGGAAATTTTTATACCTTTTAAAATTTTTGAAATTCTTAAAATTATTTAAAATTTTTGACATTTTTTAAATCTTTCAAATTTTTGAATTTTTTCTGTACTTTTAGAAATTTTCAAATTTTTAAAATTTTTGATTTTTTTAAAATTTTTAAAATTTTGGAAATTTTTATAATTTTTGAAATTTTTGAATTTTTGAAATTTTTTAAAATTTTTAAAATTTTTGAAATTTTTAAAATTTGGAAATAATTGAAATTTTTGAAATTTTTAAAAATTTTTGAAATTTTTATAATTTTTGAATCTTTAAAATTTTGAAATTTTTGAAGTTTTTAAAATTTTTGAACCATTTAAAATTTTTTAAATTTTTGGAATTTTTGAAATTTTTGAAATTTTTAAAATTTTTGAAATTTTTGAGATTTTTCAAATTTTTAAAAATTTTGAAATTTTTGAAATTTTTGAAATTTTGAAATTTTCGAAATTTTAGAAATTTTAAAATTTTTAAAATTTTCGAAATTTTTTTAAAATTTTTAAAATTTTGGAAATTTTTATAATTTTTGAACTTTTTGAAAAATTTTAAATTTTTGAAATTTTAAAATTTTTTAAAATTTTTGAAATTTTGGAAATTTTTAAATTTTTAAAATTTTTAAAATTTTTGAAATTTTTGAAATTTTTGAAATTTTCCAAATTTTTAAAATTTTTAAAATTTTTGATTCTTTTAAAATTTTTAAAATTTTTGAAATTTTTGAAATTTTGAAATTTTTGTACCTTTTAAAATTTTTGAAATTTTTAAAATTTTTAAATTTTTGACATTTTTTAAATCTTTCAAATTTTTGAATTTTTTTGTAACTTTTAGAAATTTTTAAATTTTTAAAATTTTTTAAATTTTCGATTCTTTTAAATTTTTTAAATTTTTTTTGAAAATTTTTGAAATTTTTAAATTTTTTGAAATTTTTGAAATTTTGGAAATTTTTAAATTTTTGAAATTTTAAAATTTTTGAAATTTTTTAAAATTTTTAAAATTTTTGAAATTTTTAAAATTTTGAAATTTTTGAAATTTTTGAAATTTTTAAAATTTTTAAAATTTTTAAAATTTTTTAAATTTTCGATAATTTTTAAAATTTTTAAAATTTTTGAAATTTTGAAATTTTTTAAAATTTTGAAATTTTTGAAATTTTTAAAATTTTTGAAATTTTTTAAATTTAGAAATATTTGAAATTTTTGAAATTTTTAAAATTTTTGAAATTTTTATAATTTTTTGAATTCTTTAAAATTTTTAAAATTTTTGAAATTTTTAAAAATTTTTGAACCATTTGAAAATTTTTAAATTTTTGAAATTTTGAAATTTTTGAAATTTTCCAAATTTTTAAAATTTTTAAAATTTTCGAAATTTTTAAAATTTTTAAAATTTTTGAAATTTTTGGAAATTTTGAAATTTTTATACCTTTTAAAATTTTTGAAATTCTTAAAATTATTTAAATTTTTGACATTTTTTAAATCTTTCAAATTTTTGAATTTTTTCTGTACCTTTAGAAATTTTCAAATTTTTAAAATTTTCGATTCTTTTAATTTTAAAATTTTTAAAATTTTGGAAATTTTTATAATTTTTGAAATTTTGAGATTTTGAAATTTTTTAAAATTTTTAAAATTTTTGAAATTTTTAAAATTTGGAAATAATTGAAATTTTTGAAATTTTTAAAATTTTTGAAATTTTTATAATTTTTGAATCTTTAAAATTTTGAAATTTTTGAAGTTTTTAAAATTTTTGAACCATTTGAAAATTTTTAAATTTTTGGAATTTTTGGAATTATTGAAATTTTTAAAATTCTTGAAATTTTGAGATTTTCAAATTTTTTAAAATTTTTGAAAATTTTTGAAGTTTTGAAATTTTGAAATTTTCGAAAATTTTTGAAATTTTTGGAATTTTGGAAATTTTTGAAATTTTTGAAATTTTTAAAATTTTCGATTCTTTTAAAATTTTTGAAATTTTTGAAATTTTGGAAATTTTTGTACTTTTAAAATTTTTAAATGTTTTAAAATTCTTAAAATTATTTAAATTTTTGACATTTTTTAAATCTTTCAAATTTTTGAATTTTTTCTGTACCTTTTGAAATTTTGAAATTTTTAAAATTTTTAAAATTTTTGATTCTTTTAAAATTTTTAAAATTTTTGAAATTTTCTATTTTTTTAAATTTTTTGAAATTTTGGAAATTTTTGAAATTTTTATAATTTTTAAAATTTTGAGATTTTGAAATTTTTTAAAATTTTTAAAATTTTTGAAATTTTTAAAATTTTGAAATTTTTTTGAAATTTTTGAAATTTTTAAAATTTTTGAAATTTTTAAAATTTTTGAAATTTTGAGATTTTGAAATTTTTTAAAATTTTTAAAATTTTTGAAATTTTTGAAGTTTTTAAAATTTTTGAACCTTTTGAAAATTTTTAAATTTTTGGAATTTTTGAAATTTTGGAAATTTTCCAAATTTTTAAAATTTTTAAAATTTTCGATTTCTTTTAAAATTTTTAAAATTTTTGAAATTTTTGGAATTTTGGAAATTTTTGTACCTTTTAAAATTTTTGAAATTTTTAAAATTATTTAAATTTTTGACATTTTTTAAATCTTTCAAATTTTTGAATTTTTTCTGTAACTTTTAGAAATTTTTAAAATTTTTAAAATTTTTGAAATTTTTAAAATTTTTAAATTTTTAAAATTTTGGAAATTTTTATAATTTTTGAAATTTTTAAATTTTGAAATTTTTAAAATTTTTAAAATTTTTAAAATTTGGAAATATTGGAAATTTTTGAAATTTTTGTACCTTTTAAAATTTTTGAAATTTTTAAAATTATTTAAATTTTTGACATTTTTTAAATCTTTCAAATTTTTGAATTTTTTTTTTGTACTTTTAGAAATTTTTAAAATTTTTAAAATTTTCGATTTTTTTTTAAAATTTTTAAAATTTTGGAAATTTTTTTTTAAATTTTTGAAATTTTTGAGATTTTGAAATTTTTTTAAAATTTTTAAAATTTTTGAAATTTTTAAAATTTGGAAATAATTGAAATTTTTGAAATTTTTAAAATTTTTGAAATTTTTATAATTTTTGAATCTTTAAAATTTTGAAATTTTTGAAGTTTTTAAAATTTTTGAACCATTTGAAAATTTTTAAATTTTTGGATTTTTGGAATTATTGAAATTTTTAAAATTCTTGAAATTTTGAGATTTTCAAATTTTTTAAAATTTTTGAAATTTTTGAAGTTTTGAAATTTTGAAATTTTCGAAATTTTTGAAATTTTTGAAATTTTGAAATTTTTGAAATTTTCGAAATTTTTAAAATTTTCGATTCTTTTAAAATTTTTGAAATTTTTGGAATTTTGGAAATTTTTGTACCTTTTAAAATTTTTAAATGTTTTAAAATTCTTAAAATTATTTAAATTTTTGACATTTTTTAAATCTTTCAAATTTTTGAATTTTTTCTGTACCTTTTGAAATTTTGAAATTTTTAAAATTTTTAAATTTTTGATTTTTTTAAAATTTTTAAAATTTTTTAAAATTTTTAAAATTTTTGAAATTTTTAAATTTTTGAAATTTTTGAAATTTTTAAAATTTTTAAAATTTTTGAAATTTTGAAATTTTTTTTAAATTTTTTAAAATTTTTAAAATTTTTGAAATTTTTAAAATTTGGAAATAATTGAAATTGAAATTTTGAAATTTTTAAAATTTTTGAAATTTTTAAAATTTTTGAAATTTTGAGATTTTGAAATTTTTTAAAATTTTTAAAATTTTTGAAATTTTTGAAATTTTTTAAAATTTTTGAACCATTTGAAAATTTTTAAATTTTTGGAATTTTGGAAATTTTTGAAATTTTCCAAATTTTTAAAATTTTTAAAATTTTCGATTTTTTAAAATTTTTAAAATTTTTGAAATTTTTTGAAATTTTTGAATTTTGGAAATTTTTGAACTTTTTAAAATTTTTGAAATTCTTAAAATTATTTAAATTTTTGACATTTTTAAATCTTTCAAATTTTTGAATTTTTTCTGTACCTTTAGAAATTTTTAAATTTTTAAAATTTTTAAAATTTTCGAAATTTTTAAAATTTTTAAAATTTTGGAAATTTTTATAATTTTTGAAATTTTGAGATTTTGAAATTGTTTAAAATTTTTAAAATTTTTGAAATTTTTAAAATTTGGAAATAATGGAAATTTTTGAAATTTTGTAACTTTTAAAATTTTTAAAATTTTGGAAATTTTGGAAATTTTTATAATTTTTGAAATTTTCGATTTTTTAAAATTTTTAAAATTTTTGAAATTTTCGATTTTTGTAAATTGTTTGGAATTTTGGAAATTTTTGAAATTTTTATAATTTTTGAAATTTTGAAATTTTGAAATTTTTTAAATTTTTTAAAATTTTTTAAAATTTTTAAAATTTTAAAATTTTTGAAATTTTTGAAATTTTTGAAATTTTTGAAATTTTTGAAATTTTTTAAAATTTTTGACATTTTTAAATCTTTCAAAATTTTTAATTTTTTCTGTAACTTTTAGAAATTTTTAAATTTTTAAAATTTTTTAAATTTTCGATTTTTTTAAAATTTTTAAAATTTTTGAAATTTTCGATTCTTTTAAATTTTTTGAATTTTGGAAATTTTGGAAATTTTTATAATTTTTAAAATTTTGAGGTTTTTGAAATTTTTTAAAATTTTTAAAATTTTTGAAATTTTTTAAAATTTAGAAATAATTGAAATTTTTGAAATTTTTAAAATTTTTTAAATTTTTGAATTTTTAAAATTTTGAAATTTTTGAAAGTTTTTAAAATTTTTGAACAATTTTTGAAAATTTTTAAATTTTTGGAATTTTGGAAATTTTTATACCTTTTAAAATTTTTGAAATTCTTAAAATTATTTAAATTTTTGACATTTTTTAAATCTTTCAAATTTTTGAATTTTTTTGAACTTTTAGAAATTTTCAAATTTTTAAAATTTTCGATTTTTTTAAAATTTTTAAAATTTTGGAAATTTTTATAATTTTTGAAATTTTTGAGATTTTTGAAATTTTTGATTTTTTTAAAATTTTTGAAATTTTTAAAATTTGGAAATAATTGAAATTTTTGAAATTTTTAAAATTTTTGAAATTTTTATAATTTTTGAATCTTTAAAATTTTGAAATTTTTGAAGTTTTTAAAATTTTTGAACCATTTGAAAATTTTTAAATTTTTGGAATTTTTGGAATTATTGAAATTTTTAAAATTCTTGAAATTTTGAGATTTTCAAATTTTTTAAAATTTTTGAAATTTTTGAAGTTTTGAAATTTTGAAATTTTCGAAATTTTTGAAATTTTTGGAATTTTGGAAATTTTTGAAATTTTCGAAATTTTTAAAATTTTCGATTCTTTTAAAATTTTTGAAATTTTTGGAATTTTGGAAATTTTTGTACCTTTTAAAATTTTTAAATGTTTTAAAATTCTTAAAATTATTTAAATTTTTGACATTTTTTAAATCTTTCAAATTTTTGAATTTTTCTGTACCTTTTGAAATTTTGAAATTTTTAAAATTTTTAAAATTTTTGATTCTTTTAAAATTTTTAAAATTTTTGAAATTTTCTATTCTTTTAAATTTTTTGAAATTTTTGAAATTTTTGAAATTTTTATAATTTTTAAAATTTTGAAATTTTTAAAATTTTTAAAATTTTTAAAATTTTTAAAATTTTTTAAAATTTTTAAAATTTTTAAAATTTTTGAAATTTTTAAAATTTTGAAAATTTTGAAATTTTTGAAATTTTTAAAATTTTTGAAATTTTTAAAATTTTTGAAATTTTGAGATTTTTGAAATTTTTTTAAATTTTTAAAATTTTTGAAATTTTTGAAGTTTTTAAAATTTTTGAACCATTTTGAAAATTTTTAAATTTTTGAAATTTTGGAAATTTTGGAAATTTTTCAAATTTTTAAAATTTTCGATTTTTTTAAAATTTTTAAAATTTTTGAAATTTTTGAAATTTTTTAAATTTTTAAAATTTTGGAAATTTTTGAAATTTTTATAATTTTTGAAATTTTTAAAATTTTTGAAATTTTTTAAATTTTTAAAATTTTTAAAATTTTAAAATTTTAAAATTTTTGAAATTTTTTTTTAAAATTTTTGAAATTTTTGAAATTTTTGAAATTTTAAAATTTTTGACATTTTTAAATCTTTCAAATTTTTTAATTTTTTTCTGAACTTTTAGAAATTTTTAAATTTTTAAAATTTTTAAATTTTCGAAATTTTTAAAATTTTTAAATTTTTGAAATTTTTAAAATTTTTTAAATTTTTGAAATTTTGGAAATTTTTGGAAATTTTTATAATTTTTAAAATTTTTTTGAAAATTTTTAAAATTTTAAAATTTTTGAAATTTTTAAAATTTTTGAAATTTTTAATTTTAAAATTTTTAAAATTTTTAAAATTTTTAAATTTTTGAATCTTTAAAATTTTGAAATTTTTAAATTTTTAAAATTTTTTGAACCATTTGAAAATTTTTAAATTTTTGAAATTTTGAAATTTTTATACCTTTTAAAATTTTTTGAAATTTTTAAAATTTTTAAATTTTTGACATTTTTTAAATTTTTCAAATTTTTGAATTTTTTTTTTAACTTTTTGAAATTTTTAAAATTTTTAAAATTTTCGATTCTTTTAAATTTTTAAAATTTTTGAAATTTTTGAAATTTTTAAATTTTTTGAAATTTTTGAGATTTTGAAATTTTTTAAAATTTTTTGAAATTTTTAAAATTTGGAAATAATTGAAATTTTTGAAATTTTTAAAATTTTTGAAATTTTTATAATTTTTGAATCTTTAAAATTTTGAAATTTTTGAAGTTTTTAAAATTTTTGAACCATTTGAAAATTTTTAAATTTTTGGAATTTTTGGAATTATTGAAATTTTTAAAATTCTTGAAATTTTGAGATTTTCAAATTTTTTAAAATTTTTGAAATTTTTGAATTTTTTGAAATTTTGAAATTTTCGAAATTTTTGAAATTTTTGAATTTTGGAAATTTTTGAAATTTTCGAAATTTTTTAAAATTTTCGATTCTTTTAAAATTTTTGAAATTTTTGGAATTTTGGAAATTTTTGTACCTTTTAAAATTTTTAAATGTTTTAAAATTCTTAAAATTATTTAAATTTTTGACATTTTTTAAATCTTTCAAATTTTTGAATTTTTTCTGTAACTTTTTGAAATTTTGAAATTTTTAAAATTTTTAAAATTTTTGATTCTTTTTTAAAATTTTTAAAATTTTTGAAATTTTCTATTTTTTTTAAATTTTTTTGGAATTTTTGAAATTTTTGAAATTTTTATAATTTTTAAAATTTTGAAATTTTTAAAATTTTTAAAATTTTTAAAATTTTTAAAAATTTTAAAATTTTTGAAATTTTTTAAAATTTTGAAATTTTTAAAATTTTTGAAATTTTTAAAATTTTTAAAATTTTTGAAATTTTTGAAATTTTTGAGATTTTTGAAATTTTTAAAATTTTTAAAATTTTTGAAATTTTGAAATTTTTAAAATTTTTGAACCTTTTGAAAATTTTTAAATTTTTGAAATTTTGAAATTTTGGAAATTTTTTAAAATTTTTAAAATTTTCGAAAATTTTTAAAATTTTTAAAATTTTTGAAATTTTTGAAATTTTGAACTTTTTAAAATTTTTGAAATTCTTAAAATTATTTAAATTTTTGAATTTTTAAAATTTTTTTTCAAATTTTTAAAATTTTTTGAAATTTTTAAAATTTTTAAAATTTTTGAATTTTTTTTAAAATTTTTAAAATTTTGAAATTTTAAAATTTTTGAAATTTTTTAAAATTTTGAAATTTTTGAAATTTTTAAAATTTTTGAAATTTTAAAAAAATTTTTGGAAATTTTTGAAATTTTTAAAATTTTTGAAATTTTTATAATTTTTGAATTTTTTAAAATTTTGAAATTTTTTGAAATTTTTTAAAATTTTTGAAAATTTTTGAAAATTTTGAAATTTTTAAAATTTTTGAAATTTTTGAAATTTTTAAAATTTTTGAAATTTTGAAATTTTTGAAATTTTTGAAAATTTTTGAAATTTTTGAAATTTTGAAATTTTAAAATTTTTGAAATTTTTGAAATTTTTAAAATTTTTGAACCATTTGAAAAATTTTTAAATTTTTGGAATTTTTTAAATTTTTGAAATTTTTGAATTTTTGAAATTTTTGTACTTTTAAAATTTTTGAAATTTTAAAATTATTTAAATTTTTGACATTTTTAAATCTTTCAAATTTTAAAATTTTCTCTTTAGAAATTTTGAAATTTTTAAAATTTTTGATTCTTTTAAAATTTTTAAAATTTTTGAAATTTTTATAATTTTGAAATTTTGAGATTTTGAAATTTTTTTAAAATTTTTAAAATTTTTGAAATTTTTAAAATTTGGAAATAATTGAAATTTTTGAAATTTTTAAAATTTTTGAAATTTTTATAATTTTTGAATCTTTAAAATTTTGAAATTTTTGAAATTTTTAAAATTTTTAAACCATTTGAAAATTTTTAAATTTTTGGAATTTTTGAATTATTGAAATTTTTAAAATTCTTGAAATTTTTGAAATTTTCAAATTTTTTAAAATTTTTGAAATTTTGGAAGTTTTGAAATTTTTGAAATTTTTAAAATTTTTGAAATAATTTTTGAAAATTTTGAAAAATTTTAAATTTTTGGAATTTTTAAATTTTTTAAATTTTTGGAATTTTGGAAATTTTTGAAATTTTTATAATTTTTAAAATTTTGAGATTTTGAAATTTTTAAAATTTTTAAAATTTTTGAAATTTTTAAAATTTGGAAATAATTGAAATTTTTGAAATTTTTAAAATTTTTGAAATTTTTAAAATTTTTGAAATTTTGAGATTTTGAAATTTTTTTAAAATTTTTAAAATTTTTGAATTTTTTGAAGTTTTTAAAATTTTTGAACCATTTGAAAATTTTTAAATTTTTAAATTTTGGAAATTTTGGAAATTTTCCAAATTTTTAAAATTTTTAAAATTTTCGATTCTTTTTAAAATTTTTAAAATTTTTGAAATTTTGGAAATTTTGGAAATTTTTGTACCTTTTAAAATTTTTGAAATTCTTAAAATTATTTAAATTTTTGACATTTTTTAAATCTTTCAAATTTTTGAATTTTTCTGTACTTTTTGAAATTTTAAAATTTTTAAAATTTTCGATTCTTTTTTTAAAATTTTTAAAATTTTGGAAATTTTTATAATTTTGAAATTTTGAGATTTTGAAATTGTTTAAAATTTTTAAAATTTTTGAAATTTTTAAAATTTGGAAATAATGGAAATTTTGTACCTTTTAAAATTTTTGAAATTCTTAAAATTATTTAAATTTTTGACAATTTTTAAATCTTTCAAATTTTTGAATTTTTTTTTCTGTACCTTTAAAAATTTTTAAATTTTTAAAATTTTCGATTCTTTTTAAAATTTTGGAAATTTTGGAAATTTTTATAATTTTTAAATTTTAGATTTTGAAATTGTTTAAAATTTTTGAAATTTTTAAAATTTGGAAATAATGGAAATTTTTGAAATTTTTAAAATTTTTAAATTTTTATAATTTTTGAATCTTTTAAAATTTTGAAATTTTTGAAGTTTTTAAAATTTTTGAACCATTTGAAAATTTTAAAATTTTTGAAATTTTTGGAATTATTGAAATTTTTAAAATTTTTGAAATTTTGAGATTTTGAAATTTTTGAAAATTTTTGAAATTTTTGAAGTTTTGGAATTTTGAAATTTTTGAAATTTTTGAAGTTTTTAAAATTTTTTGAACCATTTGAAAATTTTAAATTTTTGAACTTATTTAAATTTTTGAAATTTTTGGAATTTTTGGAATTTTGAAATTTTTTGAAATTTTTTAAAATTTTAAAATTTTGAAATTTTTAAAAATTTTTAAAATTTTTTAAAATTTTGAAATTTTTTTTGAACCTTTGAAATTTTGAAACTTTTAAAAGTTTTTGAAATTTTTAAAATTTTTAAAATTTTTAAAATTTTTGAAATTTTGAGAATTTTTGAAATTTTTTGAAATTTTTGAAATTTTTAAAATTTTTAAAATTTTGATTATTTTAAAATTTTTAAAATTTTAAAATTTTTAAAATTTTGAAATTTTTTTGAAATTTTTTAAAATTTTTGAAATTTTGAAATTTTGAAACTTTTGAAATTTTTAAAAGTTTATAATTTTTGAAAATTTTTGAAAGTATTTTGAACTTCAGGAAATTTTAAATTTTGAATTAATTTTTTAATTTTTGAAGTTTTTGAAAATTTTTGAAATTTTTGAAATTTTGAAATTTTTAAATGTTTTTAAATTTTTAAATGTTTTAAAATTTTAAATTTTTTAATTTTTGAATTTTTTAAAGTGTTTAAATTTTTGAACCTTTTGAAATTTTAAAATGTTTTAATTTTAAAATTTTTTAAATTTTTTAATTTTTTGAAATTTTTGAATTTTTTTATACTTTTTAAAATTTTTGAAATTTTTAAATTTTTGAACTAAATTTTTAAAATTTTAAAAATTTTTAAAATTTTAAAATTATTGAGCTTTTGAAATTTTTAAAATTTTGAAAATTTTGAATTTTTAAATTTTTGAAGTTTTTGAAAATTTTGAAACTTTTGAAATTTTTAAAGTTTTTAAAATTTTCGAAATTTTTGAGATTTTGAAACTTGAAATTATTAAAAGTTTATAAATTTTTAAAATTTTTGAAAATTTTGAAATTTTTGAAATTTTGAAATTTTTAAAATTTTTGAAATTTTTAAAACTTTTTAAAATTTTTGAGATTTTTGAAACTTGAAATTTTTAAAAGTTTTTAAATTTTTAAAATTTTTGAACCTATTTAAATTTTTGAATTTAATGAAATTATTGAAATTTTTAAAATTTTGCAAATTTTAAATTATTGTAAATTTAAATATGTAAATTTTTGAACCTTTTGAAATTATTAAAGTTTTACTTAAAATTTTAGTTTTAAATATTTTAATTTTTTTTGAATTTTTGAATTTTTATAATTTTTTAAATTTTTGAAATTTTGGGATTTTTGAAACTAAATTTTTAAAAGTTTATAAATTTTTAAAATTTTTTAAAGTAGGAAAGTTAGGAAATTTTTAAAATTTTAAAAATTTTGAAATTTTTGAATTTTTGAAATTTTTTGAAGTTTTTAAAAATTTTGAAATTTCTGAGATTTTTGAAATTTTGAAATTTTTAAAAGTTTATAAATTTTTAAAATTTTTGAACTTTTAAATTTTGAAATTTTTTGAACCTTTTGAAATTTTTGAAATTTTTAAAATTTTAAATTTTTAAGTTTTTTTTGAAGTTTTTAGTATTTTTGAAATTTTTGAAATTTTTAAATTTTTGAACCTTTTAAAATTTTTAAATTTTTAAAATTAAAATCTTTTAAATTTTTGAAAATTTAGTGGAAATTTTTGAAATTTTTATAATTTTTTAAAATTTTGAACTTTTGAAATTTTAAATTTTAAAATTTTTGAAACTAGTTTTTAAAAGTTTATAAATTTTAAAATTTTTGAAAATTTTGAACATATTGAAATTTTTAAAATTTTTAAAATTTTGAAATTTTTAAATTTTTAAATTTTTGAAGTTTTTGAAAATTTTGAACCTTTGATTTAATTTTTTTGAGATTTTTGAAACTTGAAATTTTTTAAAAGTTTTTAAATTTTTAAAATTTTTGAACCTTTTAAAATTTTTGAAATTATTAAAATTTTTTTAAATTTTTAAAATTTTTGAAGTTTTTAATATTTTTTGAAATTTTTGGAATTTTTTATTTTTTAAATTTTTTGAACCTTTTGAAATTTTTGAAATTTTTGAGATTTTTTGAAACTTGAAATTTTTAAAAGTTTATAAAATTTTTAAAATTTTTGAACCTTTGGAAATTTTTGAAATTTTTAAAATTTTATTTTTATTAAAATTTTTGAACCTTTAAAATTTTGAATTTTTTGAAATTTTTGAATTTGAGATTTTTAAAATTTTGAAATTTTTAAAGTTTATAAATTTTTAAAATTTTTGAACCTTTTGAAATTTTTGAAATTTTTAAAATTTTGAAATTTTGAAGTTTTTGAAGTTTTCGAAATTTTGAAATTTTTAGAATTTTTGTAATTATTGAAATTTTGAGACTTTTTTAAATTATTAGAAATTTTAAGTGTTTAAATTTTTGAACCTTTTGAAATTATTGAAATTATTAAAGTTTTTGTTATATTTAGAATTTTGAAAGTTTTTAAAATTTTTGAAATTTTGAAGTTTTTGAAATTTTTAAAATTTTTAAATGTTTTAAAATTTTTAAAATTTTGAAATTTTGAAATATTTTAGCCTATTTAAATTTTTGAAATTTTGTAATTTTTAAATTTTGGACTTGTAAATTATATTTTTTAAAATTTTTTTGGAATTTTTGGAAATTTTGAAAGTTTTTAAAATTTTTAAAATTTTAAATTTTGAAATTTTTAAAATTTTTAAAGTTTTTAAAATTTTTGAAATTTTTAGAGATTTTTTAAAATTTGAAATTTTTAAAAGTTTATAAAATTTTAAAATTTTGAATTAAATTTTTAAAATTTTTAAAATTTTGTAAATTTTTTTTAAATTTTTAAAATTTTTGAAATTTTGAAGTTTTAAAATTTTGAACATTTGAAAATTTTAAATTTTGGAATTTTTGAAATTTTTTGAAATTTTAAAATTTTAAAATTTTAAATTTTTTAAAATTTTAAAATTTTTTGAACCTATTGAAATTTTTGAAATTATTAAAATTTTTGTTTTATTAAAATTTTTGAAGTTTTTAATATTTTTAAATATTTGGAATTTTTTGATTTTTAAATTTTTGAACCTTTTGAAATTTTGAAATTATTTAAAGTTTTTTGATTTATTTAAATTTTTGAACTTTTAATTTTTTTGAAATATTTTGGAATTTGAGATTTTTAAAACTTGAAATTTTAAAAGTTTATAAATTTTTAAAATTTTTGAACCTATTGAAATTTTGAAAATTTTTAAAATTTTGAACTTGAAGTTTTTGGAGTTTTTCGAAATTTTGAAATTTTAGAAATTTTGTAAATTTTTATTGGAATTTTTGAGACTTTTTAAATTTATTGAAATTTTAAGTGTTTAAATTTTTAAACTTTTTGAAATTTTGAATTTTTGAAATTTTTTGTAAAATTTTTGAAGTTTTTAAAATTTTGGAATTTTTTGAAATTTTTGAAATTTTTGAAATTTTTAAAATTTTTTAAATTTAAAAATTTTAAATTTTTTTGAAAATTTTTAAATTTTTGAAATTTTGGAATTTTGAAATTTTTTAAATTTTTGAAATTTTTAAAATTTTGAAATTTTTGAAATTTTTAAATTTTTGAAATTTTTTAAAAATTTTTGAAATTTTGAAATTTTTAAAATTTTAAAATTTTTAGAATTTTTAAAATTTTTAAAATTTTTGAAATTTTTGAAATCTTTTAAATTTTTGAAATTTTTAAAATTTTTGAAATTTTGAGATTTTTAAAATTTGAAATTTTTAAAATTTTTTAAATTTTTAAAATTTTTGAAAATTTTGAAATTTTTAATTTTTTTTTAAAGATTTTGAAATTTTTAAAATTTTTGAAATTTTAAAATTTTGAAATTTTTAAAATTTTTGAAATTTTGAAATTTTTTTTGAAGTTTTTAAAATTTTTGAAATTTTTGGAAATTTTGAAATTTTTGAAATTTTGGAATTTTTGGAAATTTTTGAAATTTTTAAAATTTTTAAAATTTTCGAAAATTTTAAAATTTTTGAAATTTTTAAAAATTTTGAAATTTTTAACCTTTTAAAATTTTTGAAATTTTAAAATTTTTAAATTTTTGAATTTTTAAATTTTAAAAATTTTTAAAATTTTTAAATTTTTGAAATTTTGAAATTTTGAAAATTTTAAAAATTTTTTAAAATTTTTGAAATTTTTGAAATTTTGAAATTTTGAAATTTTGAAATTTTAAAATTTTGAAATTTTTAAAATTTTTGAAATTTTTGAAATTTTGAAATTTTTGAAAATTTTGAAATTTTGAAATTGAAATTTTAAAATTTTTGAAATTTTTTGAAAATTTTTGAAATTTTTAAATTTTTGAAATTTTGAAATTTTTTTAAAATTTGAAATTTTAAATTTTTGAAATTTTTGAAATTTTTGAAATTTTTAAATTTTTGAAAATTTTAAATATTTGAAAATTTTTAAAATTTTTGAAATTTTTTAAAATTTTAAAATTTTTAAAATTTTGAAATTTTTGAAATTTTCAAAATTTTAAAATTTTAAAAATTTTGAAAATTTTAAAATTTTTGAAATTTTTAAATTTTGAAATTTTAAAATTTTTGAAAATTTTAAAATTTTTAAATTTTAAAATTTTAAAATTTTTTAAAATTTTTGAAATTTTTAAATTTTTAAAATTTTTGAAACTAGATTTTAAAAAGTTTTAAAATTTTAAAAATTTTTTGAAAATTTTAAATTTTTTAAAAATTTTGAAATTTTTGAAAATTTTTAAATTTTTAAAATTTTTGAAAATTTTGAAAATTTTAAAATTTTTTGAAATTTTTTTTGAATGAAATTTTTAAAATTTTAAAAATTTTAAAATTTAAATTTGAAACTTTTTAAATTTTTGAAATTTTTTAAAATTTTGAAATTTTATTAAAATTTTTGAAATTTTTGAAATTTTTGAAATTTTTGGAATTTTTAAATTTTTGAATTTTGAAATTTTTGAAATTTTTGAAATTTTTGAATGGTTTTTTTTTAAATTTTGAAGTTTTTGAATTTTGAAATTTTTAAAATTTATTTTAAAATTTTTGAAATTTTTAAAATTTTGAAATTTTTTAAATTTTTGAAATTTTTGAAATTTTAAAATTTTTGAACTTTGAAATTTTTGAATTTTTAAATTTTGAAATTTTAGAAATTTTGTAATTTTTGAAATTTTGAGACTTTTTAAATTATTGAAATTTTTAAGTGTTTAAATTTTTGAACCTATTGAAATTTTTGAAATTTTTTGAAATTTTTGTTTTATTAAAATTTTTGAAGTTTTTAATATTTTTGAAATTTTTGGAATTTTTGGAATTTTTAAATTTTTGAAACCTTTTGAAATTATTGAAATTATTAAAGTTTTTGTTATATTTAAAATTTTTGAAGTTTTTAAAATTTTTGAAATTTTTTGAAGTTTTTGAAATTTTTAAAATTTTTAAATGTTTTTAAAATTTTTAAAATTTTGTAATTTTTGAAATATTTTAGCCTATTTAAATTTTTGAAATTTTTCAAATTTTGAAATTTTTGAAATTTTGTAATTTTTTAAAATTTTGAAATTTTGTATGAAATTTTTCAAAATTTTTAAAAGTTTTTAAAATTTAAATTTTTTCAAATTTTGAAATTTTTGAACACCTATTGAAATTTTTGAAGTTTTTAAAATTTTCGAATTTTTAGAGATTTTTAAAACTTGAAATTTTTAAAAGTTTATAAATTTTTAAAATTTTTGAACCTATTGAAATTTTTAAAATTAATAAAGTTTTTGTTATATTTAAAATTTTTGAAGTATTTAAAATTTTTGAAAATTTTGGAATTTTTGAAATTTTTGAACCTATTAAGATTTTTGAAATTTTTGAAATTTTTGAATTTTGAAATTTTTGAAGTTTTTGAAATTTTGAAATTATTGAAATTTTAAGTGTTTATACTTTTGAAATTTTTGAATTTTTAAGATTTTTGAACCTATTAAAATTTTTGAAATTTTTAAAATTTTGAATTTAGAAATTTTTGAAGTTTTTGAAATTTTAAAATTTTTGAAAATTTTTTAAATTATTGAAAATTTAAGATGTGCAAATTTTGGAACTTATTTTAAATTTTTGAAATTTTTGGAATTTTGTAATATTTAAAATTTTTGAAATTTTTTATTTTAACATTTTTGAAGTTTTAAAAATTTTTGAAATTTTTGGAATTTTTTGAAATTTTTTGAACCTATTGAAATTTTTGAAATTTTTAAATGTTTTAAAATTTTTAAATTTTGAAATTTTGAAATTTTGAAATTTTTGTAAAATTTTTAAATTTTTGAAATTTTAAAATTTTGAAATTTTGAAATTTTTTTTTAAATATTTGAACCTTTTGAAATTTTTTATATATATGAAATTTTTCAAATAATTTTTTTTAAAATTTAAAATTTTTTCAAATATTGCACTTATAACCTATTGAAATTTTTGAAGTTTTTAAAATTTTGAACTTTTTGAACCTTTTGAAATTTTTAAATTTTTTGGAATTTTTAAATTTTTAAAATTTTTTTGAACCTAATGAAATTTTTGAAATTTTTAAAATTTTTAAATTATTGAAAATTTAAGTGTGTAAATTTTTGAACCTTTTGAAATTATTAAAGTTTTTGTTATATTTAAAATTTTTGAAGTTTTTGCAATTTTGAAATTAAATTTTTGAAATTTTTGAAATTTTGAAAATTTTTAGATTTTTGAAATTTTAAGTGTTTATATTTTTGAACATTTTGAAATTTTTGAAATTATTAAAGTTTTTGTTATATTTAACATTTTTGAAGTTTTAAAAATTTTTGAAAATTTTGAAATTTTTGAAATTTTTGAACCTATTGTAATTTTAAAATTTTGTAATATTTGAAATTTTTAAAATTTTGTAATTTTTGAAATTTTTTTTAAATATTTGAACCTTTTGAAATTTTTTATATATATGAAATTTTTCAAAATTTTAAAAGTTTTTAAAATTTAAATTTTTTTAAATATTGCACTTATAACCTATTGAAATTTTTGAAGTTTTTAAAATTTTCGAAATTTTAGAGATTTTTGAAACTTGAAATTTTTGAAATTTTTAAAATTTTAAAATTTTTTAAATTATTGAAAATTTAAGTGTGTAAATTTTTAAAATTTTTTAATTTTTTTGAATTTTTGAAATTTTTTATACCTTTTAAAATTTTTGAAACTAGATTTTTAAAAGTTTATAAATTTTTAAAATTTTTGAAAGTATTGAACCTAAGGAAATTTTTTAAAATTTTAAAAATTTTGAAAATTTTAAATTTTTAAAATTTTGAAGTTTTTGTGAAAATTTTTGAACCTTTTGAAATTTTTAAAATTTTTGAAGTTTTTGAAATTTTGAACTATTTTTAAAAAGTTTATAAATTTTAAAAATTTTTGAACCTATTGAAATTTTTGAAATTTTTAAAATTTTTGTTTTATTAAAATTTTTGAAGTTTTTAATATTTTTGAAATTTTTTGAATTTTTGGGATTTTTTAAATTTTTGAACCTTTTGAAATTTTTGAAATTATTAAAGTTTTTTTAATTTATTGAAATTTTTAAGTTTTTTAAATTTTTGAAATATTTGGAATTTGAGATTTTTAAAATTTGAAATTTTTTAAAAGTTTATAAATTTTTAAAATTTTTGAACCTATTGAAATTTTTAAAATTTTTAAAATTTTGAACTTTGAAATTTTTGAAGTTTTCGAAATTTTGAAATTTTAGAAATTTTGTAATTATTGAAATTTTGAGACTTTTTAAATTATTGAAATTTTAAGTGTTTAAATTTTTGAACCTTTTGAAATTTTTAAATTATTAAAGTTTTTTGTTATATTTAAAATTTTTGATGCTTTTAAAATTTTTAAAATTTTGAAGTTTTTGAAATTTTAAAATTTTTAATTGTTTTAAAATTTTTAAAAATTTTGTAATTTTATTCTTTTAAATATTTTAGCCTTTTTAAAATTTTGAAATTTTATAATTTTGAAATTTTTGAAATTTTGTAATTTTTAAAATTTTTGAAATATTTAAAATTTTTGAAATTTGTATGAAATTTTTTCAAAAATTTTAAAAGTTTTTAAAATTTAAATTTTTTTCATATTTTGAAATTTTTTGAACCTATTGAAATTTTTTAGAAGTTTTTAAAATTTTCGAATTTTTAGAGAATTTTGAAATACTTGAAATTTTTAAAAGTTTAAAATTTTAAAATTTTTGAACCTATTGAAATTTTTAAATCTATAATAAAGTTTTTTTGAAATTTTTGAAGTTTTTAAAATTTTGAATTTGAAAATTTTGAAATTTTGAAATTTTTGGACCCTATTAAGAATTTTGAAATTTTTGAAATTTTGAATTTGAAATTTTTGAAGTTTTTGAAATTTTGAAATTATTGAAATTTTTAAGTGTTTATACTTTTGAAATTTTTGAATTTTTAAGATTTTTGAACCTATTAAAATTTTTGAAATTTTTAAAAATTTTTGAATTTAGAAATTTTTGAAGTTTTTGAAATTTTAAAATTTTGAAAAATTTTTAAATTATTGAAAATTTAAGTGTGCTAAAATTTTTGAACCTATTTAAATTTTTGAAATTTTTGAATTTTGTAATATTTAAATTTTTGAAATTTTGAAATTTTTTGAAGTTTTTAAAAAAATTTTTGAAATTTTTGAAATTTTGAGGAATTTTTTTAACCTATTGTAATTTTTGAAATTTTTAAATGTTTTAAAAATTTTAAAATTTTGTAATTTTTGAAAATTTGAAAATTTTGTAATATTTGAAATTTTTAAAATTTTGTACTTTTAAAATTTTTTTTAAATATTTGGACCTTTTGAAATTTTTTTTATATATGAACTTTTTGAAAAATTTTTTTTGAAATTTAAATTTTAATTCTAAAATTGTACTTATAACCTTTTGAAATTTTTGAAGTTTTTAAAAATTTTGAAATTTTGAACCTTTTGAAATTTTTGGAATTTTTGAGATTTTTTTGAAAATTTTTAAAAGTTTATAAATTTTTAAAATTTTTGAACCTAATGAAATTTTTGAAATTTTTAAAATTTTTAAATTATTGAAAAATTTATTAAATTTTTGACCTTTGATTTAAAAGTTTTTTGAAATTTTGAAAGTTTTTGAAGATTTTGAAATTTTGAAATTTTTGAAATTTTTGAAAATTTTGAAATTTTTAAAATTTGGAATCTTGAAGTTTTTAATTTTTTGAACATTTTAAAATTTTTGAAATTATTAAAGTTTTTGTTATATTTAACATTTTTTGAAGTTTTAAAATTTTTGAAATTTTTGGAATTTTTGAAATTTTTGAACCTATTGTAATTTTTGAAATTTTTTAAATGTTTTAAAATTTTAAATTTTTGTAATTTTTGATAATATTTAAAATTTTTTAATATTTGAAATTTTTGAAAATTTTGTAATTTTTGAAATTTTTTTTTAAATATTTGAACCTTTTGAAATTTTTTTTATATATGAAATTTTTCAAAAATTTTAAAAGTGTTTTAAAATTAAAATTTTTTCAAATATTGCACTTATAACCTATTGAAATTTTTGAAGTTTTTAAAATTTTCGAAATTTTAGAGATTTTTGAAACTTGAAAAGTTTTTATAAATTTTTGAAATTTTTGAACCTTTTTAAATTTTTAAATTTTTGAAATTTTGAAATTTTTGGAAATTTTGGAATTTTTGAAATTTTTGAACCTATTGAAATTTTTAAATGTTTTAAAATTTTTAAAATTTTGTAATTTTTGAAATTTTTAAAATTTTGTAATTTTTGAAATTTATTAAATATTTCAACATTTTGAAAATTTTTTGTATGAAACCTATTAAACCTATTAAAATTTTTGAACCTAATGAAATTTTTTAATTTTTTAAAATTTTTAAAATTTTGTAATTTTTGGAATTTGAGATTTTTGAATTTTGAAATTTTTAAAAGTTTATAAATTTTTAAAATTTTTTACTTATGAAATTTTTGAAAATTTTAAAATTTTTAAAATTTTTAAATATTTTAAAATTTTTAAAATTTTGTAATTTTGGGAATTTGAGATTTTTGAATTTTGAAATTTTTAAAAGTTTATAAATTTTTAAAATTTTTTGAACCTAATGAAATTTTTGAAATTTTTAAAATTTTTAAAATTTTTAAATTATTGAAAATTTAAGTGTGTAAATTTTTGAAGGTTTTTGCAATTTTGAAATTTTTTGAAATTTTGAAAATTTTTAGATTATTGAAATTTTTAAAGTGTTTAAATTTTTGAACCTTTTGAAATTTTTTTGAAATTATTAAAGGTTTTTGAAGTTTTAAGTTTAAATTTTTTAAGTTTTTTAAAAATTTTGAAATTTTGAATTTTTTTAGATTTTTGAAATTTTAGAAATTTTTAAATTTTGAAATTTTTAAACCCTTTTTGAAATTTTTTGAAATATTTAAAATTTTGTTGTAAACCTATTTTTAAAATTTTAAACTTTTGAAAATTTTTAAATTTTAATTTTTTAAATTTTTAAAATTTTTAAAAATTTTGAAATTTTCGAAAATTTTAAAATTTTGTAATATTTGAAATTTTTTAAATTTTAAGTAATTTTTTGAATTTTTTTTAAATATTTGAACCTTTTGAAATTTTTTATAAAATTCCAAAATTTTAAAAGTTTTTAAAATTTTGAAATTTTTTAAATATTGCACTTATGAACTTTTAGAACTTTTTGAAGTTTTTGAAATTTTTTAAAATTTCGAAATTTTAGAGATTTTTGAAACTTTAAAATTTTTAAAAGTTTAAAATTTTGAAATTTTTGAACCTATTTTTAAATTTTTGAAATTTTGAAATTTTTAGAAATTTTTGGAATTTTTGAAATTTTTGAACCTATTGAAATTTTTAAATGTTTTAAAAATTTTTAAAATTATTGTAAATTTTTGAAATTTTTAAAAATTTTTGTAACTTTTGAAATTTATTAAATATTTCAACATTTTGAAATTTTTTTGTATGAACCTTTTATTTAAACTATTAAAATTTTTTATATGAACCAAAATTTTTTAAATTTTTAAAATTTTTAAAATTTTTAAATTTTGGAATTTGAGATTTTTGAATTTTGAAAATTTTAAAGTTTTAAAATTTTAAAATTTTAAAATTTAATGAAATTTTTGAAATTTTTAAAATTTTTACAATTTTTCATATTTTAAAAATTTTTTAAAATTTTGTAATTTTTGAATTTGAGAATTTTGAATTTTGAAATTTTTAAAAGTTTTAAAACTTTTAAAATTTTTAACCAACTATGAAATTTTTTGAAATTTTTAAAATTTTAAAATTTTAAATTTTGGAAATTTTTGAAATTTTAAGTTTTTAAATTTTTGAAATTTTAAAATTTTTATAATTTTTGAAATTTTGTAAAGTCTATTTTAAAATTTTGAAAATTTTGACAATTTTGAAATTTTTAAATTTTGAGATTTTGAAAATTTTAGAAATTTTTGAAATTTTAAATTTTTGAAATTTTTGAAATTTTGAACCTTTTGTTTTTTGAAATTTTTGAAGGTTTTATATTTTTGAAATTTTTGAACTTTTTAATTTTTGAAATTTAAAATTTTTTAAATTTTTGAAATTTTTGAAACTTTTTAAATTTTTTAAACTTTTGAAATTTTAAACCTTTTGAAATTTTTGAAAAATTTTTAAAATTTTGATACATTTTTAAAATTTTTGAAATTTTTGAAATTTTTGAATTTTTGAGAATTTTGAAATTTTGAAATTTTTAAAAGTTTAAAATTTTGAAATTTTTGAACCTTTTGAAATTATGGAAATTTTTGAAATTTTTGAAATAAAATTTTTGAAATTTGTACCTTTTAAAATTTTTTGAAATTCTTAAAATTATTTAAATTTTTTGAAATTTTTTAAATCTTTAAAATTTTTAATTTTTTAAAATTTTCGATTCTTTTAAAAAAATTTGGAAATTTTAAAATTTTTGAAATTTTTGATCCTTTTAAAATTTTTAAAATTTTTGAAATTTTTGATTTCTTTGAAATTTTTGGAATTTTTAAAATTTTGGAAATTTTTTAATTTTTGAAATTTTGAAATTTTTGAAATTTTTAAATATTTTTTGAAATTTTTAAAATTTGAACTTATTGAAATTTTTGAAATTTTTTAAATTTTTGAAATTTTTAAAATTTTTGAATCTTTTAAAATTTTTGAAATTTTGAGGTTTAAACTTTTTGTAATATTTGAAAATTTTTGAGTTTTTGGAATTTTGGAATTTTTGAAATTTTAAAATTCTTGAAATTTTGAGACTTTTAAATTTTTAAGATTTTTGAAATTTTTGAAGTTTTTGAAATTTTGAAATTTTGAAATTTTTGAAATTTTTGAATTTTGGA
>JAEIFI010000112.1:0-28938 GCA_018901815.1 Zaprionus lachaisei
CGGACATAACGGACATAACGGACATAACGGACACCAACGGACATAACGGACATAACGGACATAACGGACATAACGGACATAACGGACATAACGAACATAACGGACATAACGGACACATAACGGACATAACGGACATAACGGACATAACGGACATAACGGACATAACGGACATAACGGACATAACGGACATAACGGACATAACGGACATAACGGACATAACGGACATAACGGACATAACGGACATAACGGACATAACGGACATAAATAACGGACATAACGGACATAACGGACATAACGGACATAACGGACATAACGAACATAACGGACATAACGGAACATAACGGACATAACGGACATAACGAACATAACGGACATAACGGACATAACGGACATAACGGACATAACGGACATAACGGACATAACGGACATAACGGACATAACGGACATAACGGACATAACGGACATAACGGACATAACGGACATAACGGACATAACGGACATAACGGACATAACGGACATAACGGACATAACGGACATAACGGACATAACGGACATAACGAACATAACGGACATAACGGACATAACGGACATAACGGACATAACGGACATAACGGACATAACGGACATAACGGACATAACGGACATAACGGACATAACGGACATAACGGACATAACGGACCATAACCGGACATAACGGACATAACGGACATAACGGACATAACGAACATAACGGACATAACGGACATAACGGACATAACGGACATAACGGACATAACGGACATAACGGACATAACGGACATAACGGACATAACGGACATAACGAACATAACGGACATAACGGACATAACGGACATAACGGACATAACGGACATAACGGACATAACGGACATAACGGACATAACGGACATAACGGACATAACGGACATAACGGACATAACGGACATAACGGACATAACGGACTACCTGGACATAACGGACATAACGGACGCAACGGACATAACGGACATAACGGACATAACGGACATAACGGACATAACGGACATAACGGACATAACGGACATAACGGACATAACGGACATAACGGACATAACGGACATAACGGACATAACGGACATAACGGACATAACGGACATAACGGACATAACGGACATAACGGACATAACGGACATAACGAACATAACGGACATAACGGACGCCAACGGACATAACGGACATAACGGGCATAACGGACATAACGGACATAACGGACATAACGGACATAACGGACATAACGGACATAACGGACATAACGGACATAACGGACATAACGGACATAACGGACATAACGGACATAACGGACATAACGGACATAACGGACATAACGGACATAACGGACATAACGGACATAACGGGCATAACGAGGCATAACGGACATAACGGACATAACGGACATAACGGACATAACGAACATAACGGACATAACGGACATAACGGACATAACGGACATAACGGACATAACGGACATAACGGACATAACGGACATAACGGACATAACGGACATAACGGACCATAACGGACATAACGGACATGACGGACATAACGGACATAACGGACATAACGGACATAACGGACATAACGGACATAACGGACATAACGGACATAACGGACACATAACGGACATAACGGACACCAACGGACATAACGGACATAACGGACATAACGGACATAACGGACATAACGGAACATAACGGACATAACGGACATAACGGACATAACGGACATAACGGACATAACGGACATAACGGACATAACGGACATAACGGACATAACGGACATAACGGACGGACATAACGGACATAACGGACATAACGGACATAACGGACATAACGGACATAACGGACATAACGGACATAACGGACATAACGGACATAACGGACATAACGGACATAACGGACATAACGGACATAACGGACATAACGGACATAACGGACATAACGGACATAACGGACATAACGGACATAACGGACATAACGGACATAACGGACATAACGGACATAACGGACATAACGGACATAACGGACATAACGGACATAACGGACATAACGGACATAACGGACATAACGGACATAACGGACATAACGGACATAACGGACATAACGAACATAACGGACATAACGGACATAACGGACATAACGGACATAACGGACATAACGGACATAACGGACATAACGGACATAACGGACATAACGGACATAACGGACATAACGGACATAACGGACGCAACGGACATAACGAACATAACGGACATAACGGACATAACGGACATAACGGACATAACGGACATAACGGACATAACGGACATAACGGACATAACGGACATAACGGACATAACGGACATAACGGACATAACGGACATAACGGACATAACGGACATAACGGACATAACGGACATAACGGACATAACGGACATAACGGACATAACGGACATAACGAACATAACGGACATAACGGACATAACGGACATAACGGACATAACGGACATAACGGACATAACGGACATAACGGACATAACGGACATAACGGACATAACGGACATAACGGACATAACGGACATAACGGACATAACGGACATAACGGACATAACGGACATAACGAACATAACGGACATAACGGACATAACGGACATAACGGACATAGCGGACGGACATAACGGACATAACGGACATAACGGACATAACGGACATAACGGACATAACGGACATAACGGACATAACGGACATAACGGACATAACGGACATAACGGACGCATAACGGACATAACGGACATAACGGACATAACGGACATAACGGACATAACGGACATAACGGACATAACGGACATAACGGACATAACGGACATAACGGACATAACGGACATAACGGACATAACGGACATAACGGACATAACGGACATAACGGACATAACGGACATAACGGACATAACGGACATAACGGACATAACGGACATAACGGACATAACGAACATAACGGACATAACGGACATAACGGACATAACGGACATAACGGACATAACGGACATAACGGACATAACGGACATAACGGAACGGCATAACGGACATAACGGACATAACGAACATAACGGACATAACGGACATAACGGACATAACGGACATAACGGACATAACGGACATAACGGACATAACGGACATAACGGACATAACGAACATAACGGACATAACGGACATAACGGACATAACGGACATAACGGACATAACGGACATAACGGACATAACGGACATAACGGACATAACGGACATAACGGACATAACGGACATAACGGACATAACGGACATAACGGACATAACGGACATAACGGACATAACGGACATAACGGACATAACGGACATAACGAACATAACGGACATAACGGAGCGGACATAACGGACATAACGGACATAACGGACATAACGGACATAACGGACATAACGGACATAACGGACATAACGGACATAACGGACATAACGCGGACATAACGGACATAACGGACATAACGGACATAACGGACATAACGGACATAACGGACATAACGGACATAACGGACATAACGAACATAACGGACATAACGGACATAACGGACATAACGGACATAACGGACATAACGGACATAACGGACATAACGGACATAACGGACATAACGGACATAACGGACATAACGGACATAACGGACATAACGGACATAACGGACATAACGGACATAACGGACATAACGGACATAACGGACATAACGGACATAACGGACATAACGGACATAACGGACATAACGGACATAACGGACATAACGAACATAACGGACATAACGGACATAACGGACACAACGGACATAACGGACATGACGGACATAACGGACATAACGGACGGACATAACGGACATAACGGACATAACGGACATAACGGACATAACGGACATAACGGACATAACGGACATAACGGACATAACGGACATAACGGACATAACGGACATAACGGACATAACGGACATAACGGACATAACGGACATAACGGACATAACGGACATAACGGACATAACGGACATAACGGACATAACGGACATAACGGACATAACGGACATAACGGACATAACGGACATAACGGACATAACGGACATAACGGACATAACGGACATAACGGACATAACGGACATAACGGACATAACGGACATAACGGACATAACGGACATAACGGACATAACGGACATAACGGACATAACGGACATAACGGACATAACGGACATAACGGACATAACGGACATAACGGACATAACGGACATAACGGACATAACGGACATAACGGACATAACGGACATAACGGACATAACGGACATAACGGACATAACGGACATAACGGACATAACGGACATAACGGACATAACGGACATAACGGACATAACGGACATAACGGACATAACGGACATAACGGACATAACGGACATAACGGACATAACGGACATAACGGACATAACGGACATAACGGACATAACGGACATAACGGACATAACGGACATAACGGACATAACGGACATAACGGACATAACGGACATAACGGACATAACGGACATAACGGACATAACGGACATAACGGACATAACGGACATAACGGACATAACGGACATAACGGACATAACGGACATAACGGACATAACGGACATAACGGACATAACGGACATAACGGACATAACGGACATAACGGACATAACGGACATAACGGACATAACGGACATAACGGACATAACGGACATAACGGACATAACGGACATAACGGACATAACGGACATAACGGACATAACGGACATAACGGACATAACGGACATAACGGACATAACGGACATAACGGACATAACGGACATAACGGACATAACGGACATAACGGACATAACGGACATAACGGACATAACGGACATAACGGACATAACGGACATAACGGACATAACGGACATAACGGACATAACGGACATAACGGACATAACGGACATAACGGACATAACGGACATAACGGACATAACGGACATAACGGACATAACGGACATAACGGACATAACGGCGACATAACGGACATAACGGACATAACGGACATAACGGACATAACGGACATAACGGACATAACGGACATAACGGACATAACGGACATAACGGACATAACGGACATAACGGACATAACGGACATAACGGACATAACGGACATAACGGACATAACGGACATAACGGACATAACGGACATAACGGACATAACGGACATAACGGACATAACGGACATAACGGACATAACGGACATAACGGACATAACGGACATAACGGACATAACGGACATAACGGACATAACGGACATAACGGACATAACGGACATAACGGACATAACGGACATAACGGACATAACGGACATAACGGACGCAACGGACATAACGGACATAACGGACATAACGGACATAACGGACATAACGGACATAACGGACATAACGGACATAACGGACATAACGGACATAACGGACATAACGGACATAACGGACATAACGGACATAACGGACATAACGGACATAACGGACATAACGGACATAACGGACATAACGGACATAACGGACATAACGGACATAACGGACATAACGGACATAACGGACATAACGGACATAACGGACATAACGGACATAACGGACATAACGGACATAACGGACATAACGGACATAACGGACATAACGGACATAACGGACATAACGGACATAACGGACATAACGGACATAACGGACATAACGGACATAACGGACATAACGGACATAACGGACATAACGGACATAACGGACATAACGGACATAACGGACATAACGGACATAACGGACATAACGGACATAACGGACATAACGGACATAACGGACATAACGGACATAACGGACATAACGGACATAACGGACATAACGGACATAACGGACATAACGGACATAACGGACATAACGGACATAACGAACATAACGGACATAACGGACATAACGGACATAACGGACATAACGGACATAACGGACATAACGGACATAACGGACATAACGGACATAACGGACATAACGGACATAACGGACATAACGGACATAACGGACATAACGGACATAACGGACATAACGGACATAACGGACATAACGGACATAACGGACATAACGGACATAACGGACATAACGGACATAACGGACATAACGGACATAACGGACATAACGGACATAACGGACATAACGGACATAACGGACATAACGGACATAACGGACATAACGGACATAACGGACATAACGGACATAACGGACATAACGGACATAACGGACATAACGGACATAACGGACATAACGGACATAACGGACATAACGGACATAACGGACATAACGGACATAACGGACATAACGGACATAACGGACATAACGGACATAACGGACATAACGGACATAACGGACATAACGGACATAACGGACATAACGGACATAACGGACATAACGGACATAACGGACATAACGGACATAACGGACATAACGGACATAACGGACATAACGGACATAACGGACATAACGGACATAACGGACATAACGGACATAACGGACATAACGGACATAACGGACATAACGGACATAACGGACATAACGGACATAACGGACATAACGGACATAACGGACATAACGGACATAACGGACATAACGGACATAACGGACATAACGGACATAACGGACATAACGGACATAACGGACATAACGGACATAACGGACATAACGGACATAACGGACATAACGGACATAACGGACATAACGGACATAACGGACATAACGGACATAACGGACATAACGGACATAACGGACATAACGGACATAACGGACATAACGGACATAACGGACATAACGGACATAACGGACATAACGGACATAACGGACATAACGGACATAACGGACATAACGGACATAACGGACATAACGGACATAACGGACATAACGGACATAACGGACATAACGGACATAACGGACATAACGGACATAACGGACATAACGGACATAACGGACATAACGGACATAACGGACATAACGGACATAACGGACATAACGGACATAACGGACATAACGGACATAACGGACATAACGGACATAACGGACATAACGGACATAACGGACATAACGGACATAACGGACATAACGGACATAACGGACATAACGGACATAACGGACATAACGGACATAACGGACATAACGGACATAACGGACATAACGGACATAACGGACATAACGGACATAACGGACATAACGGACATAACGGACATAACGGACATAACGGACATAACGGACATAACGGACATAACGGACATAACGGACATAACGGACATAACGGACATAACGGACATAACGGACATAACGGACATAACGGACATAACGGACATAACGGACATAACGGACATAACGGACATAACGGACATAACGGACATAACGGACATAACGGACATAACGGACATAACGGACATAACGGACATAACGGACATAACGGACATAACGGACATAACGGACATAACGGACATAACGGACATAACGGACATAACGGACATAACGGACATAACGGACATAACGGACATAACGGACATAACGGACATAACGGACATAACGGACATAACGGACATAACGGACATAACGGACATAACGGACATAACGGACATAACGGACATAACGGACATAACGGACATAACGGACATAACGGACATAACGGACATAACGGACATAACGGACATAACGGACATAACGGACATAACGGACATAACGGACATAACGGACATAACGGACATAACGGACATAACGGACATAACGGACATAACGGACATAACGGACATAACGGACATAACGGACATAACGGACATAACGGACATAACGGACATAACGGACATAACGGACATAACGGACATAACGGACATAACGGACATAACGGACATAACGGACATAACGGACATAACGGACATAACGGACATAACGGACATAACGGACATAACGGACATAACGGACATAACGGACATAACGGACATAACGGACATAACGGACATAACGGACATAACGGACATAACGGACATAACGGACATAACGGACATAACGGACATAACGGACATAACGGACATAACGGACATAACGGACATAACGGACATAACGGACATAACGGACATAACGGACATAACGGACATAACGGACATAACGGACATAACGGACATAACGGACATAACGGACATAACGGACATAACGGACATAACGGACATAACGGACATAACGGACATAACGGACATAACGGACATAACGGACATAACGGACATAACGGACATAACGGACATAACGGACATAACGGACATAACGGACATAACGGACATAACGGACATAACGGACATAACGGACATAACGGACATAACGGACATAACGGACATAACGGACATAACGGACATAACGGACATAACGGACATAACGGACATAACGGACATAACGGACATAACGGACATAACGGACATAACGGACATAACGGACATAACGGACATAACGGACATAACGGACATAACGGACATAACGGACATAACGGACATAACGGACATAACGGACATAACGGACATAACGGACATAACGGACATAACGGACATAACGGACATAACGGACATAACGGACATAACGGACATAACGGACATAACGGACATAACGGACATAACGGACATAACGGACATAACGGACATAACGGACATAACGGACATAACGGACATAACGGACATAACGGACATAACGGACATAACGGACATAACGGACATAACGGAACATAACGGACATAACGGACATAACGGACATAACGGACATAACGGACATAACGGACATAACGGACATAACGGACATAACGGACATAACGGACATAACGGACATAACGGACATAACGGACATAACGGACATAACGGACATAACGGACATAACGGACATAACGAACATAACGGACATAACGGACATAACGGACATAACGGACATAACGGACATAACGGACATAACGGACATAACGGACATAACGGACATAACGGACATAACGGACATAACGGACATAACGGACATAACGGACATAACGGACATAACGGACATAACGGACATAACGGACATAACGGACATAACGGACATAACGGACATAACGGACATAACGGACATAACGGACATAACGGACATAACGGACATAACGGACATAACGGACATAACGGACATAACGGACATAACGGACATAACGGACATAACGGACATAACGGACATAACGGACATAACGGACATAACGGACATAACGGACATAACGGACATAACGGACATAACGGACATAACGGACATAACGGACATAACGGACATAACGGACATAACGGACATAACGGACATAACGGACATAACGGACATAACGGACATAACGGACATAACGGACATAACGGACATAACGGACATAACGGACATAACGGACATAACGGACATAACGGACATAACGGACATAACGGACATAACGGACATAACGGACATAACGGACATAACGGACATAACGGACATAACGAACATAACGGACATAACGGACATAACGGACATAACGGACATAACGAACATAACGGACATAACGGACATAACGGACATAACGGACATAACGGACATAACGGACATAACGGACATAACGGACATAACGGACATAACGGACATAACGGACATAACGGACATAACGGACATAACGGACATAACGGACATAACGGACATAACGGACATAACGGACATAACGGACATAACGGACATAACGGACATAACGGACATAACGGACATAACGGACATAACGGACATAACGGACATAACGGACATAACGGACATAACGGACATAACGGACATAACGGACATAACGGACATAACGGACATAACGGACATAACGGACATAACGGACATAACGGACATAACGGACATAACGGACATAACGGACATAACGGACATAACGGACATAACGGACATAACGGACATAACGGACATAACGGACATAACGGACATAACGGACATAACGGACATAACGGACATAACGGACATAACGGACATAACGGACATAACGGACATAACGGACATAACGGACATAACGGACATAACGGACATAACGGACATAACGGACATAACGGACATAACGGACATAACGGACATAACGGACATAACGGACATAACGGACATAACGGACATAACGGACATAACGGACATAACGGACATAACGGACATAACGGACATAACGGACATAACGAGACATAACGAACATAACGGACATAACGGACATAACGGACATAACGGACATAACGGACATAACGGACATAACGGACATAACGGACATAACGGACATAACGGACATAACGGACATAACGGACATAACGGACATAACGGACATAACGGACATAACGGACATAACGGACATAACGGACATAACGGACATAACGGACATAACGGACATAACGGACATAACGGACATAACGGACATAACGGACATAACGGACATAACGGACATAACGGACATAACGGACATAACGGACATAACGGACATAACGGACATAACGGACATAACGGACATAACGGACATAACGGACATAACGGACATAACGGACATAACGGACATAACGGACATAACGGACATAACGGACATAACGGACATAACGGACATAACGGACATAACGGACATAACGGACATAACGGACATAACGGACATAACGGACATAACGGACATAACGGACATAACGGACATAACGGACATAACGGACATAACGGACATAACGGACATAACGGACATAACGGACATAACGGACATAACGGACATAACGGACATAACGGACATAACGGACATAACGGACATAACGGACATAACGGACATAACGGACATAACGGACATAACGGACATAACGGACATAACGGACATAACGGACATAACGGACATAACGGACATAACGGACATAACGGACATAACGGACATAACGGACATAACGGACATAACGGACATAACGGACATAACGGACATAACGGACATAACGGACATAACGGACATAACGGACATAACGGACATAACGGACATAACGAACATAACGGACATAACGGACATAACGGACATAACGGACATAACGGACATAACGGACATAACGGACATAACGGACATAACGGACATAACGGACATAACGGACATAACGGACATAACGGACATAACGGACATAACGGACATAACGGACATAACGGACATAACGGACATAACGGACATAACGGACATAACGGACATAACGGACATAACGGACATAACGGACATAACGGACATAACGGACATAACGGACATAACGGACATAACGGACATAACGGACATAACGGACATAACGGACATAACGGACATAACGGACATAACGGACATAACGGACATAACGGACATAACGGACATAACGGACATAACGGACATAACGGACATAACGGACATAACGGACATAACGGACATAACGGACATAACGGACATAACGGACATAACGGACATAACGGACATAACGGACATAACGGACATAACGGACATAACGGACATAACGGACATAACGGACATAACGGACATAACGGACATAACGGACATAACGGACATAACGGACATAACGGACATAACGGACATAACGGACATAACGGACATAACGGACATAACGGACATAACGGACATAACGGACATAACGGACATAACGGACATAACGGACATAACGGACATAACGGACATAACGGACATAACGGACATAACGGACATAACGGACATAACGGACATAACGGACATAACGGACATAACGGACATAACGGACATAACGGACATAACGGACATAACGGACATAACGGACATAACGGACATAACGGACATAACGGACATAACGGACATAACGGACATAACGGACATAACGGACATAACGGACATAACGGACATAACGGACATAACGGACATAACGGACATAACGAACATAACGGACATAACGGACATAACGGACATAACGGACATAACGGACATAACGGACATAACGAACATAACGGACATAACGGACATAACGGACATAACGGACATAACGGACATAACGGACATAACGGACATAACGGACATAACGGACATAACGGACATAACGGACATAACGGACATAACGGACATAACGGACATAACGGACATAACGGACATAACGGACATAACGGACATAACGGACATAACGGACATAACGGACATAACGGACATAACGGGACATAACGGACATAACGGACATAACGGACATAACGGACATAACGGACATAACGGACATAACGGACATAACGGACATAACGGACATAACGGACATAACGGACATAACGGACATAACGGACATAACGGACATAACGAACATAACGGACATAACGGACATAACGGACATAACGGACATAACGGACATAACGGACATAACGGACATAACGGACATAACGGACATAACGGAACATAACGGACATAACGGACATAACGGACATAACGGACATAACGGACATAACGGACATAACGGACATAACGGACATAACGGACATAACGGACATAACGGACATAACGGACATAACGGACATAACGGACATAACGGACATAACGGACATAACGGACATAACGGACATAACGGACATAACGGACATAACGGACATAACGGACATAACGGACATAACGGACATAACGGACATAACGGACATAACGGACATAACGGACATAACGGACATAACGGACATAACGGACATAACGGACATAACGGACATAACGGACATAACGGACATAACGGACATAACGGACATAACGGACATAACGGACATAACGGACATAACGGACATAACGGACATAACGGACATAACGGACATAACGGACGCAACGGACATAACGGACATAACGGACATAACGGACATAACGGACATAACGGACATAACGGACATAACGGACATAACGAACATAACGGACATAACGGACATAACGGACATAACGGACATAACGGACATAACGGACATAACGGACATAACGGACATAACGGACATAACGGACATAACGGACATAACGGACATAACGGACATAACGGACATAACGGACATAACGGACATAACGGACATAACGGACATAACGAACATAACGGACATAACGGACATAACGGACATAACGGACATAACGGACATAACGGACATAACGGACATAACGGACATAACGGACATAACGGACATAACGGACATAACGAACATAACGGACATAACGGACATAACGGACATAACGGACATAACGGACATAACGGACATAACGGACATAACGGACATAACGGACATAACGGACATAACGGACATAACGGACATAACGGACATAACGGACATAACGGACATAACGGACATAACGGACATAACGGACATAACGGACATAACGGACATAACGGACATAACGGACATAACGGACATAACGGACACATAACGGACATAACGGACATAACGGACATAACGGACATAACGGACATAACGGACATAACGGACATAACGGACATAACGGACATAACGGACATAACGGACATAACGGACATAACGGACATAACGGACATAACGGACATAACGGACATAACGGACATAACGGACATAACGGACATAACGGACATAACGGACATAACGGACATAACGGACATAACGGACATAACGGACATAACGGACATAACGGACATAACGGACATAACGGACATAACGGACATAACGGACATAACGGACATAACGGACATAACGGACATAACGGACATAACGGACATAACGGACATAACGGACATAACGGACATAACGGACATAACGGACATAACGGACATAACGGACATAACGGACATAACGGACGCAACGGACATAACGGACATAACGGACATAACGGACATAACGGACATAACGGACATAACGGACATAACGGACATAACGGACATAACGGACATAACGGACATAACGGACATAACGGACATAACGGACATAACGGACATAACGGACATAACGGACATAACGGACATAACGGACATAACGGACATAACGGACATAACGGACATAACGGACATAACGGACATAACGGACATAACGGACATAACGGACATAACGGACATAACGGACATAACGGACATAACGGACATAACGGACATAACGGACATAACGGACATAACGGACATAACGGACATAACGGACATAACGGACATAACGGACATAACGGACATAACGGACATAACGGACATAACGGACATAACGGACATAACGGACATAACGGACATAACGGACATAACGGACATAACGGACATAACGGACATAACGGACATAACGGACATAACGGACATAACGGACATAACGGACATAACGGACATAACGGACATAACGGACATAACGGACATAACGGACATAACGGACATAACGGACATAACGGACATAACGGACATAACGGACATAACGGACATAACGGACATAACGGACATAACGGACATAACGGACATAACGGACATAACGGACATAACGGACATAACGGACATAACGGACATAACGGACATAACGGACATAACGGACATAACGGACATAACGGACATAACGGACATAACGGACATAACGGACATAACGGACATAACGGACATAACGAACATAACGGACATAACGGACATAACGAACATAACGGACATAACGGACATAACGGACATAACGAACATAACGGACATAACGGACATAACGGACATAACGGACATAACGGACATAACGGACATAACGGACATAACGGACATAACGGACATAACGGACATAACGGACATAACGGACATAACGGACATAACGGACATAACGGACATAACGGACATAACGGACATAACGGACATAACGGACATAACGGACATAACGGACATAACGGACATAACGGACATAACGGACATAACGGACATAACGGACATAACGGACATAACGGACATAACGGACATAACGGACATAACGGACATAACGGACATAACGGACATAACGGACATAACGGACATAACGGACATAACGGACATAACGGACACCAACGGACATAACGGACATAACGGACATAACGGACATAACGGACATAACGGACGCAACGGACATAACGGACATAACGGACATAACGGACATAACGGACATAACGGACATAACGGACATAACGAACATAACGGACATAACGGACATAACGGACATAACGGACATAACGGACATAACGGACATAACGGACATAACGGACATAACGGACATAACGGACATAACGGACATAACGGACATAACGGACATAACGGACATAACGGACATAACGGACATAACGGACATAACGGACATAACGGACATAACGGACATAACGGACATAACGGACATAACGGACATAACGGACATAACGGACATAACGGACATAACGGACATAACGGACATAACGGACATAACGGACATAACGGACATAACGGACATAACGGACATAACGGACATAACGGACATAACGGACATAACGGACATAACGGACATAACGGACATAACGGACATAACGGACATAACGGACATAACGGACATAACGGACATAACGGACATAACGGACATAACGGACATAACGGACATAACGGACATAACGGACATAACGGACATAACGGACATAACGGACATAACGGACATAACGGACATAACGGACATAACGGACATAACGGACATAACGGACATAACGGACATAACGGACATAACGGACATAACGGACATAACGGACATAACGGACATAACGGACATAACGGACATAACGGACATAACGGACATAACGGACATAACGGACATAACGGACATAACGGACATAACGGACATAACGGACATAACGGACATAACGGACATAACGGACATAACGGACATAACGGACATAACGGACATAACGAACATAACGGACATAACGGACATAACGAACATAACGGACATAACGGACATAACGGACATAACGGACATAACGGACATAACGGACATAACGGACATAACGGACATAACGGACATAACGGACATAACGGACATAACGGACATAACGGACATAACGGACATAACGGACATAACGGACATAACGGACATAACGGACATAACGGACATAACGGACATAACGGACATAACGGACATAACGGACATAACGGACATAACGGACATAACGGACATAACGGACATAACGGACATAACGGACATAACGAACATAACGAACATAACGGACATAACGGACATAACGGACATAACGGACATAACGGACATAACGGACGGACATAACGGACATAACGGACATAACGGACATAACGGACATAACGGACATAACGGACATAACGGACATAACGGACATAACGGACATAACGGACATAACGGACATAACGGACATAACGGACATAACGGACATAACGGACATAACGGACGGACATAACGGACGCAACGGACATAACGGACATAACGGACATAACGGACATAACGGACATAACGGACATAACGGACATAACGGACATAACGGACATAACGGACATAACGGAACATAACGGACATAACGGACATAACGGACATAACATAACGGACGGACATAACGGACATAACGGACATAACGGACATAACGGACATAACGGACATAACGGACATAACGGACATAACGGACATAACGGACATAACGGACATAACGGACATAACGGACATAACGGACATAACGGACATAACGGACATAACGGACATAACGGACATAACGGACATAACGGACATAACGGACATAACGGACATAACGGACATAACGGACATAACGGACATAACGAACATAACGGACATAACGGACACATAACGGACATAACGGACATAACGGACATAACGGACATAACGGACATAACGGACATAACGGACATAACGGACATAACGGACATAACGGACATAACGGACATAACGGACATAACGGACATAACGGACATAACGGACATAACGGACATAACGGACATAACGGACATAACGAACATAACGGACATAACGGCATAACGGACATAACGGACGGACATAACGGACATAACGGACATAACGGACATAACGGACATAACGGACATAACGAACATAACGGACATAACGGACATAACGGACATAACGGACATAACGGACATAACGGACATAACGGACATAACGGACATAACGGACATAACGGACATAACGGACATAACGGACATAACGGACATAACGGACATAACGGACATAACGGACATAACGGACATAACGGACATAACGGACATAACGGACATAACGGACATAACGGACATAACGGACATAACGGACATAACGGACATAACGGACATAACGGACATAACGGACATAACGGACATAACGGACATAACGGACATAACGGACATAACGGACATAACGAACATAACGGACATAACGGACATAACGAACATAACGGACATAACGGACATAACGGACATAACGGACATAACGGACATAACGGACATAACGGACATAACGGACATAACGGACATAACGGACATAACGGACATAACGGACATAACGGACATAACGGACATAACGGACATAACGGACATAACGGACATAACGGACATAACGGACATAACGGACATAACATAACGGACATAACGGACATAACGGACATAACGGACATAACGGACATAACGGACATAACGGACATAACGGACATAACGGACATAACGGACATAACGGACATAACGAACATAACGGACATAACGGACATAACGGACATAACGGACATAACGGACATAACGGACATAACGGACATAACGGACATAACGGACATAACGGACATAACGGACATAACGGACATAACGGACATAACGGACATAACGGACATAACGGACATAACGGACATAACGGACATAACGGACATAACGGACATAACGGACATAACGGACATAACGGACATAACGGACATAACGGACATAACGGACATAACGGACATAACGGACATAACGGACATAACGGACATAACGGACATAACGGACATAACGGACATAACGGACATAACGGACATAACGGACATAACGGACATAACGGACATAACGGACATAACGGACATAACGGACATAACGGACATAACGGACATAACGGACATAACGGACATAACGGACACTAACGGACATAACGGACATAACGGACATAACGGACATAACGGACATAACGGACATAACGGACATAACGAACATAACGGACATAACGGACATAACGGACATAACGGACATAACGGGACATAACGGACATAACGGACACTAACGGACATAACGGACATAACGAACATAACGGACATAACGGACATAACGGACATAACGGACATAACGGACATAACGGACATAACGGACATAACGGACATAACGGACACATAACGGACATAACGGACATAACGGACATAACGGACATAACGGACATAACGGACATAACGGACATAACGGACATAACGAACATAACGGACATAACGGACATAACGAACATAACGGACATAACGGACACTAACGGACATAACGGACATAACGGACATAACGGACATAACGGACATAACGGACATAACGAACATAACGGACATAACGGACATAACGGACATAACGAACATAACGGACATAACGGACATAACGGACATAACGGACATAACGAACATAACGGACATAACGGACATAACGGACATAACGGACATAACGGACATAACGGACATAACGGACATAACGGACATAACGGACATAACGGACATAACGGACATAACGGACATAACGGACATAACGAACATAACGGACATAACGGACATAACGGACATAACGGACATAACGGACATAACGGACATAACGGACATAACGGACATAACGGACATAACGGACATAACGGACTGACGGACTAACGGACATAACGGACATAACATAACGGACATAACGGACATAACGGACATAACGGACATAACGGACATAACGGACATAACGGACATAACGGACATAACGGACATAACGGACATAACGGACATAACGGACATAACGGACATAACGGACATAACGGACATAACGGACATAACGGACATAACGGACATAACGGACATAACGGACATAACGGACATAACGGACATAACGGACATAACGGACATAACGGACATAACGGACATAACGGACATAACGGACATAACGGACATAACGGACATAACGGACATAACGGACATAACGGACATAACGGACATAACGGACATAACGGACATAACGAACATAACGGACATAACGGACATAACGGACATAACGGACATAACGGACATAACGGACATAACGGACATAACGAACATAACGAACATAACGGACATAACGGACATAACGGACATAACGGACATAACGGACATAACGAACATAACGGACATAACGGACATAACGAACATAACGGACATAACGGACATAACGGACATAACGGACATAACGGACATAACGGACATAACGGACATAACGGACATAACGGACATAACGGACATAACGGACATAACGGACATAACGGACATAACGAACATAACGGACATAACGGACATAACGGACATAACGGACATAACGGA
Source organism: Zaprionus lachaisei (assembly GCA_018901815.1). NCBI lineage: Eukaryota > Metazoa > Arthropoda > Insecta > Diptera > Drosophilidae > Zaprionus > Zaprionus lachaisei. The sequence goes on from JAEIFI010000112.1 coordinate 19,578, forward strand.
CATAACGGACATAACGGACATAACGGACATAACGGACATAACGGACATAACGGACATAACGGACATAACGGACATAACGGACATAACGGACATAACGGACATAACGGACATAACGGACGCAACGGACATAACGGACATAACGGACATAACGGACATAACGGACATAACGGACATAACGGACATAACGGACATAACGGACATAACGGACATAACGGACATAACGGACATAACGGACATAACGGACATAACGGACATAACGGACATAACGGACATAACGGACATAACGGACATAACGGACATAACGGACACTAGCGGACATAACGGACATAACGGACATAACGGACATAACGGACATAACGGACATAACGAACATAACGGACATAACGGACATAACGAACATAACGGACATAACGGACATAACGGACATAACGGACATAACGGACATAACGGACATAACGGACATAACGGACATAACGGACATAACGGACATAACGGACATAACGGACATAACGGACATAACGGACATAACGGACATAACGGACATAACGGACATAACGGACATAACGGACATAACGGACATAACGGACATAACGGACATAACGGACATAACGGACGCAACGGACATAACGGACATAACGGACATAACGGACATAACGGACATAACGGACATAACGAACATAACGGACATAACGGACATAACGGACATAACGGACATAACGGACATAACGGACATAACGGACATAACGGACATAACGGACATAACGGACATAACGGACATAACGAACATAACGGACATAACGGACATAACGGACATAACGGACATAACGGACATAACGGACATAACGGACACTAACGGACATAACGGACATAACGGACATAACGGACATAACGGACATAACGGACATAACGGACATAACGGACATAACGGACATAACGGACATAACGGACATAACGGACATAACGGACATAACGGACATAACGGACATAACGGACATAACGGACATAACGGACATAACGGACATAACGAACATAACGGACATAACGGACATAACGAACATAACGGACATAACGGACATAACGGACATAACGAACATAACGGACATAACGGACATAACGGACATAACGAACATAACGGACATAACGGACATAACGGACATAACGGACATAACGGACATAACGGACATAACGGACATAACGGACATAACGGACATAACGGACATAACGGACATAACGGACATAACGGACATAACGGACATAACGGACATAACGAACATAACGGACATAACGGACATAACGGACATAACGGACATAACGGAGCATAACGGACATAACGGACATAACGGACATAACGGACATAACGGACATAACGGACATAACGGACATAACGGACATAACGGACATAACGGACATAACGAACATAACGGACATAACGGACATAACGGACATAACGGACATAACGAACATAACGGACATAACGGACATAACGGACATAACGGACGTAACGGACATAACGGACATAACGGACATAACGGACATAACGGACATAACGGACATAACGGACATAACGGACATAACGGACATAACGGACATAACGGACATAACGGACATAACGGACATAACGGACATAACGGACATAACGGACATAACGGACATAACGGACATAACGGACATAACGGACATAACGGACATAACGGACATAACGGACATAACGGACATAACGGACATAACGGACATAACGAACATAACGGACATAACGGACATAACGGACATAACGGACATAACGGACATTAAACATAACGGACATAACGGACATAACGGACATAACGGACATAACGGACATAACGAACATAACGGACATAACGGACATAACGGACATAACGAACATAACGGACATAACGGACATAACGAACATAACGGACATAACGGACATAACGGACATAACGGACATAACGGACATAACGGACATAACGGACATAACGGACATAACGGACATAACGGACATAACGGACATAACGGACATAACGGAACATAACGGACATAACGGACATAACGGACATAACGGACATAACGGACATAACGAACATAACGGACATAACGGACATAACGGACATAACGGACATAACGGACATAACGGACATAACGGACATAACGGACATAACGGACATAACGGACATAACGGACATAACGGACATAACGGACATAACGGACATAACGGACATAACGGACATAACGGACATAACGGACATAACGGACATAACGGACATAACGGACATAACGGACGCAACGGACATAACGAACATAACGGACATAACGGACATAACGGACATAACGGACATAACGAACATAACGGACATAACGGACATAACGGACATAACGGACATAACGGACATAACGGACATAACGGACATAACGGACATAACGGACATAACGGACATAACGGACATAACGGACATAACGGACATAACGGACATAACGGACATAACGGACATAACGGACATAACGGACATAACGGACATAACGGACATAACGGACATAACGGACATAACGGACATAACGGACATAACGGACATAACGGACATAACGGACATAACCGGACATAACGGACATAACGGACATAACGAACATAACGGACATAACGGACATAACGGACATAACGGACATAACGGACATAACGGACATAACGGACATAACGGACATAACGGACATAACGGACATAACGGACATAACGGACATAACGGACATAACGGACATAACGGACATAACGGACATAACGGACATAACGGACATAACGGACGCTAACGGACATAACGGACATAACGGACATAACGGACATAACGAACATAACGGACATAACGGACATAACGGACATAACGGACATAACGGACATAACGGACATAACGGACATAACGGACATAACGGACATAACGGACATAACGGACATAACGGACATAACGAACATAACGGAACATAACGGACATAACGGACATAACGGACACGTAACGGACATAACGGACATAACGGACATAACGGACATGAACGGACATAACGGACATAACGGACATAACGGACATAACGGACATAACGGACATAACGAACATAACGGACATAACGGACATAACGGACATAACGGACATAACGGAACATAACGGACATAACGGACATAACGGACATAACGGACATAACGGACATAACGGACATAACGGACATAACGGACATAACGGACATAACGGACATAACGAACATAACGGACATAACGGACATAACGGACATAACGGACATAACGGACATAACGGACATAACGAACATAACGGACATAACGGACATAACGGACATAACGGACATAACGGACATAACGGACATAACGAACATAACGGACATAACGGACATAACGGACATAACGGACATAACGGACATAACGGACATAACGGACATAACGGACATAACGGACATAACGGACATAACGGACATAACGGACATAACGGACATAACGGACATAACGGACATAACGGACATAACGGACATAACGGACATAACGGACATAACGGACATAACGGACATAACGGACATAACGGACATAACGGACATAACGGACATAACGGACATAACGGACATAACGGACATAACGGACATAACGGACATAACGGACATAACGGACATAACGGACATAACGGACATAACGAACATAACGGACATAACGGACATAACGGACATAACGGACATAACGGACATAACGGACATAACGGACATAACGGAACATAACGGACATAACGGACATAACGGACATAACGGACATAACGGACATAACGGACATAACGGACATAGCGGACATAACGGACATAACGGACATAACGGACATAACGGACATAACGGACATAACGGACATAACGGACATAACGGACATAACGGACATAACGGACATAACGGACATAACGGACATAACGGACATAACGGACATAACGGACATAACGGACGCAACGGACATAACGGACATAACGGACATAACGGACATAACGGACATAACGGACATAACGGACATAACGGACATAACGGACATAACGGACATAACGGACATAACGGACATAACGGACATAACGGACATAACGGACATAACGGACATAACGGACATAACGGACATAACGGACATAACGGACATAACGGACATAACGGACATAACGGACATAACGGACATAACGGACATAACGGACATAACGGACATAACGGACATAACGGACATAACGGACATAACGGACATAACGGACATAACGGACATAACGGACATAACGGACATAACGGACATAACGGACATAACGGACATAACGGACATAACGGACATAACGGACATAACGGACATAACGGACATAACGGACATAACGGACATAACGGACATAACGGACATAACGGACATAACGGACATAACGGACATAACGGACATAACGGACATAACGGACATAACGGACATAACGAACATAACGGACATAACGGACATAACGGACATAACGGACATAACGGACATAACGGACATAACGGACATAACGGACATAACGGACATAACGGACATAACGGACATAACGGACATAACGGACATAACGGACATAACGGACATAACGGACATAACGGACATAACGGACATAACGGACATAACGGACATAACGGACATAACGGACATAACGGACATAACGGACATAACGGACATAACGGACATAACGGACATAACGGACATAACGGACATAACGGACATAACGGACATAACGGACATAACGGACATAACGGACATAACGGACATAACGGACATAACGGACATAACGGACATAACGGACATAACGGACATAACGGACATAACGGACATAACGGACATAACGGACATAACGGACATAACGGACATAACGGACATAACGGACATAACGGACATAACGGACATAACGGACATAACGGACATAACGGACATAACGGACATAACGGACATAACGGACATAACGGACATAACGGACATAACGGACATAACGGACATAACGGACATAACGGACATAACGGACATAACGGACATAACGGACATAACGGACATAACGGACATAACGGACATAACGGACATAACGGACATAACGGACATAACGGACATAACGGACATAACGGACATAACGGACATAACGGACATAACGGACATAACGGACATAACGGACATAACGGACATAACGGACATAACGGACATAACGGACATAACGGACATAACGGACATAACGGACATAACGGACATAACGGACATAACGGACATAACGGACATAACGGACATAACGGACATAACGGACATAACGGACATAACGGACATAACGGACATAACGGACATAACGGACATAACGGACATAACGGACATAACGGACATAACGGACATAACGGACATAACGGACATAACGGACATAACGGACATAACGGACATAACGGACATAACGGACATAACGGACATAACGGACATAACGGACATAACGGACATAACGGACATAACGGACATAACGGACATAACGGACATAACGGACATAACGGACATAACGGACATAACGGACATAACGGACATAACGGACATAACGGACATAACGGACATAACGGACATAACGGACATAACGGACATAACGGACATAACGGACATAACGGACATAACGGACATAACGGACATAACGGACATAACGGACATAACGGACATAACGGACATAACGGACATAACGGACATAACGGACATAACGGACATAACGGACATAACGGACATAACGGACATAACGGACATAACGGACATAACGGACATAACGGACATAACGGACATAACGGACATAACGGACATAACGGACATAACGGACATAACGGACATAACGGACATAACGGACATAACGGACATAACGGACATAACGGACATAACGGACATAACGGACATAACGGACATAACGGACATAACGGACATAACGGACATAACGGACATAACGGACATAACGGACATAACGGACATAACGGACATAACGGACATAACGGACATAACGGACATAACGGACATAACGGACATAACGGACATAACGGACATAACGGACATAACGGACATAACGGACATAACGGACATAACGGACATAACGGACATAACGGACATAACGGACATAACGGACATAACGGACATAACGGACATAACGGACATAACGGACATAACGGACATAACGGACATAACGGACATAACGGACATAACGGACATAACGGACATAACGGACATAACGGACATAACGGACATAACGGACATAACGGACATAACGGACATAACGGACATAACGGACATAACGGACATAACGGACATAACGGACATAACGGACATAACGGACATAACGGACATAACGGACATAACGGACATAACGGACATAACGGACATAACGGACATAACGGACATAACGGACATAACGGACATAACGGACATAACGGACATAACGGACATAACGGACATAACGGACATAACGGACATAACGGACATAACGGACATAACGGACATAACGGACATAACGGACATAACGGACATAACGGACATAACGGACATAACGGACATAACGGACATAACGGACATAACGGACATAACGGACATAACGGACATAACGGACATAACGGACATAACGGACATAACGGACATAACGGACATAACGGACATAACGGACATAACGGACATAACGGACATAACGGACATAACGGACATAACGGACATAACGGACATAACGGACATAACGGACATAACGGACATAACGGACATAACGGACATAACGGACATAACGGACATAACGGACATAACGGACATAACGGACATAACGGACATAACGGACATAACGGACATAACGGACATAACGGACATAACGGACATAACGGACATAACGGACATAACGGACATAACGGACATAACGGACATAACGGACATAACGGACATAACGGACATAACGGACATAACGGACATAACGGACATAACGGACATAACGGACATAACGGACATAACGGACATAACGGACATAACGGACATAACGGACATAACGGACATAACGGACATAACGGACATAACGGACATAACGGACATAACGGACATAACGGACATAACGGACATAACGGACATAACGGACATAACGGACATAACGGACATAACGGACATAACGGACATAACGGACATAACGGACATAACGGACATAACGGACATAACGGACATAACGGACATAACGGACATAACGGACATAACGGACATAACGGACATAACGGACATAACGGACATAACGGACATAACGGACATAACGGACATAACGGACATAACGGACATAACGGACATAACGGACATAACGGACATAACGGACATAACGGACATAACGGACATAACGGACATAACGGACATAACGGACATAACGGACATAACGGACATAACGGACATAACGGACATAACGGACATAACGGACATAACGGACATAACGGACATAACGGACATAACGGACATAACGGACATAACGGACATAACGGACATAACGGACATAACGGACATAACGGACATAACGGACATAACGGACATAACGGACATAACGGACATAACGGACATAACGGACATAACGGACATAACGGACATAACGGACATAACGGACATAACGGACATAACGGACATAACGGACATAACGGACATAACGGACATAACGGACATAACGGACATAACGGACATAACGGACATAACGGACATAACGGACATAACGGACATAACGGACATAACGGACATAACGGACATAACGGACATAACGGACATAACGGACATAACGGACATAACGGACATAACGGACATAACGGACATAACGGACATAACGGACATAACGGACATAACGGACATAACGGACATAACGGACATAACGGACATAACGGACATAACGGACATAACGGACATAACGGACATAACGGACATAACGGACATAACGGACATAACGGACATAACGGACATAACGGACATAACGGACATAACGGACATAACGGACATAACGGACATAACGGACATAACGGACATAACGGAACGGATAACGGACATAACGGACATAACGGACATAACGGACATAACGGACATAACGGACATAACGGACATAACGGACATAACGGACATAACGGACATAACGGACATAACGGACATAACGGACATAACGGACATAACGGACATAACGGACATAACGGACATAACGGACATAACGGACATAACGGACATAACGGACATAACGGACATAACGGACATAACGGACATAACGGACATAACGGACATAACGGACATAACGGACATAACGGACATAACGGACATAACGGACATAACGGACATAACGGACATAACGGACATAACGGACATAACGGACATAACGGACATAACGGACATAACGGACATAACGGACATAACGGACATAACGGACATAACGGACATAACGGACATAACGGACATAACGGACATAACGGACATAACGGACATAACGGACATAACGGACATAACGGACATAACGGACATAACGGACATAACGGACATAACGGACATAACGGACATAACGGACATAACGGACATAACGGACATAACGGACATAACGGACATAACGGACATAACGGACATAACGGACATAACGGACATAACGGACATAACGGACATAACGGACATAACGGACATAACGGACATAACGGACATAACGGACATAACGGACATAACGGACATAACGGACATAACGGACATAACGGACATAACGGACATAACGGACATAACGGACATAACGGACATAACGGACATAACGGACATAACGGACATAACGGACATAACGGACATAACGGACATAACGGACATAACGGACATAACGGACATAACGGACATAACGAACATAACGGACATAACGGACATAACGGACATAACGGACATAACGGACATAACGGACATAACGGACATAACGGACATAACGGACATAACGGACATAACGGACATGACGGACATAACCGGACATAACGGACATAACGGACATAACGGACATAACGGACATAACGGACACCCAACGAACACTAACGGACGCAACAGCTGGCAGGCATATCAGACATAACGGACATAACGGACATAACGGACATAACGAGCATAACGAACATAACGGCCCTGCGGACCATAACGGACGTGACGGACATAACGGACATAACGGACATAACGGACATAACGGACATAACGGACTTAACGGACCTAACGGACATAACGGACATAACGGACATAACGATCATAACGAACATAACGGACATAACGAAGCCATAACGAACATAACGGACATAACGGACATAACGAACATAACGGACATAACGGACATAACGAAGGCATAACAAACATAACGGA
>JAEIFI010000117.1:0-34156 GCA_018901815.1 Zaprionus lachaisei
GACATTATCTCTTGACGTACCCAAAAACAAAGTTGCTCCGTTGTTGTTGTTATTGTTGTTGTTGCTTGCTGCTTTTTGTTGCTGCTTTTTGTTGTTGCTGCTTGTGTTGTTGTTGTTGCTTGTGTTGTTGTTGTTGTTGTTGCTGTGGTCTTGTGGTAGGTGATTTTTATTTTAATATTTATATCAGACTCTAGATATAAATTAAACAAATACTACATGAACATTGTACACACGCACACACACACACACACTCTTACAGCACGCCTAGATACAGATTTCTGTGTGTGTTGCCTATGTGTGTGTGTGTGTGTGTGTGTGTGTTCTTTGCAATATCGTCACAACAATAACAAAACATTTGCTAATTTTTCTCTCTCTCCAACTCTTTTAAAAATTTGAATAATTTGAATAAATTTAAAATAAATTTAAAAATTTCCAGAATTTCAAAAATTTTAAAAATTTTTCAAAAATAAAAAAAAAAAAAAAAATCTTTAAAAATTTGACAAATTTGAAAAAATTTCCACAAATTGCAAAATTTTCAAAAATTTTAATGATTTGAAAACTTTGAAAAATTTCAAAATTTCAAAATTTCAAAAATTTCAAAAATTTCAAAAATTTCAAAAATTTCAAAAATTTCAAAAAATTTCAAAAATTCAAAACAAATTTCAAAAATTTAAAAATCTTTAAAAATTTGACAAATTTGAAAAAAAATTTTCACAAATTTAAACAAAATTTCAAAAATTTTAAAGATTTGAAAACTTTGAAAAGATCAAAAATTTCAAAAATTTCAAAAATTTCAAAAATTTCAAAACAATTTCAAAAATTTCAAAAATTTTAATAATTTAAAAATTCAAAAATAAATAAAAAATTTCAAAAATTTCAAAAAATTTCACAAATTTGAAAAAATTTCACAAATTTGAAAAAAATTTCAAAAATTTTCAAAATTTAAAAATTAAAATTTAAAAAATTTGAAAAATTTCAAAAATTTCAAAAATTTCAAAAATTTCAAAAATTTCAAAAATTCAAAAATTTTCAAAATTTCAAAAATTTCAAAAATTTCAAAAATTTCAAAAATTCAAACAATTCAAAAAAATCTTTAAAAATTTCAAAATTTCAAAAAAAATTTCAAAAATTTCAAAAATTTCAAAAATTTCAAAAATTTCAAAAATTTTCAAAAATTTCAAAATTTCAAAAATTTCAAAAAATTTCAAAATTTCAAAAATTTCAAAAAAATTTCAAAAATTTCAAAATTTCAAAAATTTCAAAAATTAAAAAAATTTCAAAAATTTCAAAATTTAAAAAATTTAAAAATTTGAAAATTTCAAAAATTTCAAAAATTTCAAAATTTAAAAATTTCAAAAATTCAAAAATTTCAAAAATTTCAAAAATTTTCAAAAATTTCAAAATTTCAAAAATTTTGAAAAAAAATTTCAAAATTTCAAAAATTTAAAAATTTCAAAAAAAATTCAAAAATTTCAAAAATTTCAAAAATTTCAAAAAAAAATTTCAAAAATTTCAAAAATTTCAAAAATTTCAAAAAATTTCAAAAATTTAAAAATCTTTAAAAATTTGACAAATTTGAAAAAATTTCACAAATTTCAAAAATTTCAAAAATTTCAAAAATTTCAAAAATTTCAAAAATTTCAAAAATTTCAAAAATTTCAAAAATTTCAAAAATTTCAAAAATTTCAAAAATTTCAAAAATTTCAAAAATTTCAAAAATTTCAAAAATTTCAAAAAATTTCAAAAATTTAAAAATTTCAAAAATTTCAAAATTTCAAAAATTTAAAAATTTAAAAAATTTGAAAAATTTCAAAAATTTCAAAAATTTTCAAAAATTTCAAAAATTTGAAAAATTTCAAAAATTTCAAAAATTTCAAAAATTTAAAAAAAATTTCAAAAATTTCAAAAATTTCAAAAATTTCAAAATTTCAAAAATTTCAAAAAATTTCAAAAATTTCAAAAATTTCAAAAAAATTTCAAAAATTTCAAAAAATTTCAAAAATTTCAAAAATTAAAAAACAAATTCAAAAAATTTAAAAATCTTTAAAAATTTGACAAATTTGAAAAAATTTCACAAATTGCAAAATTTTCAAAAATTTTAATGATTTGAAAAATTTGAAAAATTACAAAAATTTCAAAAAATTTCAAAAATTTCAAAAATTTCAAAAATTTCAAAAATTTCAAAAATTTCAAAAATTTCAAAAAAATTTCAAAAATTTCAAAAATTTCAAAAATTTCAAAAATTTCAAAATTTAAAAATTAAAAATTTGAAAAAATTTCAAATTTGAAAAAATTTCAAAAATTTAAAAAAAAATTTCAAAATACAAAATTTTCAAAAATTTCAAAAATTTGAAAAATTTCAAAAATTCAAAAAAAATTTCAAAAATTTCAAAAATTTCAAAAATTTCAAAAATTTCAAAAATTTCAAAAATTTCAAAAATTTCAAAAATTTCAAAAAATTTCAAAAATTTAAAAATTTTTAAAAATTTGAAAAATTTGAAAAAATTTCAAAAATTTCAAAATTTTCAAAAATTCAAAAATTTCAAAAATTTCAAAAATTTGAAAAATTTGAAAAAATTTCAAAAATTTCAAAAATTTCAAAAATTTCAAAAATTTCAAAAATTTCAAAAATTTCAAAAATTTCAAAAATTTCAAAAATTTCAAAAATTTCAAAAATTTCAAAAATTTCAAAAATTTCAAAAATTTCAAAAATTTCAAAAAATTTCAAAAATTTCAAAAATTTCAAAAATTTCAAAAATTTCAAAATTTCAAAAATTTTCAAAAATCTTTAAAAATTTGACAAATTTGAAAAAAATTTCACAAATTGCAAAATTTTCAAAAATTTTAAAAATTTGAAAAATTTGAAAAATTTCAAAAATTTCAAAAATTTCAAAAAATTTCACAAAATTTCAAAAAATTTCAAAAAAATTTCAAAAAATTTCAAAAATTTCAAAAATTTGAAAAATTTCAAAAATTTCAAAAAAATTTCAAAAAATTTCAAAAATTTCAAAAAATTTCACAAATTTTAAAAATTTCAAAAATTTTAAAAAAAATTTCAAAAAAAAAAAAATCTTTAAAAATTTGACAAATTTGAAAAAATTTCACAAATTGCAAAATTTTCAAAAATTTTAATGATTTGAAAACTTTGAAAAGATACAAAAATTTCAAAAATTTCAAAAATTTCAAAAATTTCAAAAATTTCAAAAATTTCAAAAATTTCAAAAATTTCAAAAATTTCAAAAATTTCAAAAATTTCAAAAATTTCAAAAATTTCAAAAATTTCAAAAATTTCAAAATTTAAAAAATTTCAAAAATTTAAAAATTTCAAAAAATTTGAAAAATTTCAAAAATTAAAAATTTCACAAAAATTTCAAAAATTTCAAAAATTTCAAAATTTCAAAAATTTCAAAAATTTAAAAATTTCAAAAATTTCAAAAATTTCAAAAATTTCAAAAATTTCAAAAAATTTCAAAAATTTCAAAAATTTCAAAAATTTCAAAAATTTCAAAAATTTCAAAAATTTCAAAAAAATTTCAAAAATTTCAAAAATTTCAAAAATTTCAAAAAAAAAATTTCAAAAAATTTCAAAAATTTCAAAAATTTGAAAAATTTGAAAAAATTTCAAAAATTTGAAAAAAATTTCAAATAAAAATTTCAAAAATTTCAAAAATTTTTAATGATTTGAAAATTTAAAAATTCAAAAATTTCAAAAAATTTCAAAAATTTCAAAAATTTCAAAAATTTCAAAAATTTCAAAATAAAAAATTTCAAAAATTTCAAAAATTTCAAAAAATTTAAAAATTTTTAAAAATTTGACAAATTTGAAAAATTTCAAAAATTTCAAAATTTTCAAAAAAATTTTAAAAATTTTAAAAAACAAAATTTGAAAAATTTCAAAAATTTCAAAAATTTCAAAAATTTCAAAAAATTTCAAAAATTTCAAAAATTTCAAAAATTTCAAAAAATTTCAAAAATTTCAAAAATTTAAAAATTTAAAAATTTCAAAAATTTAAAAAAAATTTCAAAAATTTGCAAAATTTTCAAAAATTTCAAAAATTTGAAAATTTCAAAATTTCAAAAATTTCAAAAATTCAAAAATTTCAAAAATTTCAAAAATTTCAAAAAAAATTTCAAAAAAAAATTTCAAAAATCTTTAAAAATTTGAAAAATTTGAAAAATTTAAAAAAATTTCAAAAAAATTTTCAAAAATTTTAATGATTTGAAAACATTGAAAAGATACAAAAATTTCAAAAATTTCAAAAAAATTTCAAAAATTTCAAAAATTTCAAAAATTTCAAAAATTTCAAAAATTTCAAAAATTTCAAAAATTTCAAAAATTTCAAAAATTTCAAAAATTTCAAAATAAAAAATTTCAAAATTTCAAAAATTTCAAAAATTTCAAAAAAATTTGAAAAAAAAAAATTTCAAAATTTTTAAAAATTTAAAAAATTTCAAAAATTTTAAAAATTTCAAAAATTGAAAAATTTAAAAAAAAAATTTCAAAAATTTCAAAATTTTCAAAAATTTTAAAAATTTGAAAAATTTGAAAAAATTTCAAAAAATTCAAAAATTCAAAAATTTCAAAAATTTCAAAAATTAAAAAATTTCAAAAATTTCAAAAATTTCAAAATTTCAAAAATTTTCAAAAATTTCAAAAATTTCAAAAATTTCAAAAATTTCAAAAAATTTCAAAAATTTAAAAATCTTTAAAAATTTGACAAATTTGAAAAAATTTCAAAATTTGAAAAAATTTTCAAAAATTTTAAAGATTTGAAAAATTTCAAAAAGATACAAAAATTTCAAAAATTTCAAAATTTCAAAAATTTCAAAAATTTCAAAAATTTCAAAAATTTCAAAAATTTCAAAAATTTCAAAAATTTCAAAAATTCAAAAAATTTCAAAAATTTCAAAAATTCAAAAAAAAATTTCAAAAATTTCAAAAATTTCAAAAATTTCAAAAATTTTCAAAAATTTCAAAAATTTCAAAATTTCAAAAATTTCAAAATTTCAAAAATTTCAAAAAAATTTCAAAAATTTCAAAAATTTCAAAAATTTCAAAAAATTTCAAAAATTTCAAAAATTTCAAAAAATTTCAAAAATTTGAAAAAAATTTCAAAAATTTGCAAAAATTTCAAAAATTTGAAAAAATTTAAAAAAAAAAAATTTTCAAAAATTTTAAAAATTTGAAAAAATTTCAAAAATTTCAAAAATTTCAAAAATTTCAAAAATTTCAAAAATTTCAAAAATTTCAAAAATTAAAAAAATTTAAAAAAATTTCAAAAATTTCAAAAATTTCAAAAAATTTCAAAAATTTCAAAAATTTCAAAAATTTCAAAAATTTCAAAAAAAATTTCAAAAATTTAAAAATTTAAAAATTTAAAAAATTTGAAAAATTTCAAAAATTTCAAAAATTTCAAAAAAAATTTCAAAAATTTCAAAAATTTCAAAAAAAAATTTCAAAATTTTAAAAATTTGAAAAATTTCAAAAATTTCAAAAATTTCAAAAATTTCAAAAATTTCAAAAATTTGAAAAATTTCAAAAATTTCAAAAATTTCAAAATTTTCAAAAATTTCAAAAATTTCAAAAATTTTAAAAAAAAATTTGAAAAATTTACAAAAATTTCAAAAATTTCAAAATTTCAAAAATTTCAAAAAATTTCAAAAATTTTCAAAAAAATTTCAAAAATTTCAAAAATTTCAAAAATTTCAAAATAAAAATTTCAAAAAAAATTTCAAAAATTTGAAAAAATTTCAAAATTTCAAAAATTTTCAAAAATTTTAAAAATTTGAAAAATTTCAAAAATTTCAAAAATTTCAAAAATTTTAAAAATTTCAAAATTTGAAAAAAAAATTTCAAAAAAAAATTCAAAAATTTGAATAATTTGAATAAATTTAAAAAAATTTCAAAAATTTCAAAAATTTCCAGAATTTCACAAATTTTAAAAATTTCAAAAATTTTAAAAAATATAAAAAAAAAAAAAAAATCTTTAAAAATTTGACAAATTTGAAAAAATTTCACAAATTGCAAAATTTTCAAAAATTTTAATGATTTGAAAACTTTGAAAAGATACAAAAATTTCAAAATTTTCAAAATTTCAAAAATTTCAAAAATTTCAAAAATTTCAAAAATTTCAAAAATTTCAAAAATTTCAAAAATTTCAAAAATTTCAAAAAATTTCAAAAAAATTTTAAAAATTTCAAAATTTCAAAAACAAATTTAAAAAAATTTCAAAAATTTTAAAAATTTGAAAATTTGAAAAATTTCAAAAATTTCAAAAATTTCAAAAATTTCAAAAATTTCAAAAATTTCAAAAATTTCAAAAATTTCAAAAAAATTTCAAAAATTTCAAAAATTTCAAAATTTCAAAAATTTTCAAAAATTTAAAAAATTTCAAAAATTTCAAAAAAAATTTCAAAAATTTCAAAAATTTCAAATTTTCAAAAATTTCAAAAATTTGAAAAATTTCAAAAATTTCAAAAATTTCAAAAATTTCAAAAATTTCAAAAATTTCAAAAATTTCAAAAATTTCAAAATTTCAAAAATTTCAAAAATTTAAAAAATTTCAAAAATTTGAAAAAAATTTCAAAAATTTCAAAAATTTTAAAAAATTTAAAAATTTCAAAATTTAAAAAAAAATTTCAAAAATTTCAAAATTTCAAAAATTTCAAAAATTTCAAAAAATTTCAAAATCAAAAATTTTAAAAATTTCAAAAATTTCAAAAATTTTAAAAATTTCAAAAATTTCAAAAATTTCAAAAATTTCAAAAAAATTTCAAAAATTTCAAAAAATTTCAAAAATTTCAAAAATTTCAAAAATTTCAAAAATTTGAAAAAAAAAATTTCAAAAATTTCAAAAATTTCAAAAATTTCAAAAATTTCAAAAATTTCAAAAATTCAAAAATTCAAAAAAATTTTAAAAATTTTAAAAATTTCAAAAAAAATTTCAAAAATTTCAAAAATTTCAAAAATTTCAAAAATTTCAAAAATTTGAAAAATTTCAAAAATTTCAAAAAAAATTTCAAAAATTTCAAAAATTTCAAAAATTTTAAAAAAAATTTTAAAAAAATTTCAAAAATTTCAAAAATTTCAAAATTTCAAAAATTTTAAAAAATTTCAAAAATTTCAAAAAATTTCAAAAATTTCAAAAATTTCAAAAAATTTCAAAAATTTCAAAAATTTCAAAAATTTCAAAAATTTCAAAAAAATTTCAAAAATTTCAAAAATTTAAAAAATTTCAAAAATTTCAAAAATTTCAAAAATTTCAAAAATTTCAAAAAATTTCAAAAATTTCAAAAATTTCAAAAATTTCAAAATTTCAAAAATTTCAAAAAATTTCAAAAATTCAAAAAATTTAAAAAATTTGAAAAATTGAAAAAATTTCAAAAATTTCAAAAATTTTCAAAAATTTCAAAAATTTCAAAAATTTCAAAAAATATAAAAAATTTCAAAAATTTCAAAATTTCAAAAATTTCAAAATTTTCAAAAATTTCAAAACAAATTCAAAAATTTAAAAAATTTAAAAATTTGACAAAATTTTAAAAAATTTCAAAAATTTGCAAAATTTTCAAAAATTTTAATGATTTGAAAATTTGAAAAATTACAAAAATTTCAAAAATTTCAAAAATTTCAAAAATTTCAAAAATTCAAAAATTTCAAAAATTTCAAAAATTTCAAAAATTTCAAAAATTTCAAAATTTCAAAAAAATTTCAAAATTTCAAAAATTTCAAAAAATTTCAAAAATTTCAAAAATTTCAAAAAAATTTAAAAAAATTTCAAAAATTTCAAAAATTTCAAAAATTTCAAAAAAAAAATTTCAAAAATTTCAAAAAAAATTCAAAAATTTAAAAAATTTTAAAAATTTGACAAATTTGAAAAAATTTCACAAATTGCAAAAATTTTCAAAAATTTTAATGATTTGAAAAATTTGAAAAATTACAAAAATTTCAAAAATTTCAAAAATTTCAAAAATTTCAAAAATTTCAAAAATTTCAAAAATTTCAAAAATTTCAAAAATTTCAAAAATTTCAAAAAATTTAAAAAATTTCAAAAATTTCAAAAATTTCAAAAATTTTAAAAATTCAAAAATTTCAAAAATTTCAAAAATTTCAAAAAAAAAAATTCAAAAAATTTTAAAAATTTGACAAATTTGAAAAAATTTCAAAAAATTTCAAAATTTTCAAAAATTTTAAAAATTTGAAAAAATTTGAAAAATTACAAAAATTTCAAAAATTTCAAAAATTTCAAAAATTTCAAAAAATTTCAAAAAAAATTTCAAAAATTTCAAAAAATTTCAAAAATTTCAAAAATTTAAAAAATTTCAAAATTTTCAAAAATTCAAAAAAATTTCAAAAATTTCAAAAATTTCAAAAATTTCAAAATAAAAAAATTTGAAAATTTCAAAAATTTCAAAAATTTCAAAAATTTCAAAAATTTCAAAAATTTCAAAAATTTCAAAAATTTCAAAAATTTCAAAAATTTCAAAAATTTCAAAAATTTCAAAAATTTCAAAAATTTCAAAAATTTCAAAAATTTCAAAAATTTCAAAAAAATTTCAAAAATTTCAAAAATTTCAAAAATTTCAAAACAAATTCAAAAAATTTAAAAATCTTTAAAAATTTGACAAATTTGAAAAAATTTCAAAAATTTCAAAAATTTCAAAAATTTAAAAAAATTTGAAAAATTTCAAAAATTTCAAAAATTTCAAAAATTTCAAAAATTTCAAAAATTTCAAAAAAAATTCAAAAATTTAAAAATCTTTAAAAATTTGACAAATTTGAAAAAATTTCACAAATAAAATTTCAAAAATTTTAAAATTTGAAAAATTTGAAAAAATTTCAAAAATTTCAAAAAATTCAAAAATTTCAAAAATTTCAAAAATTTCAAAAATTTCAAAAATTTCAAAAAAATTTCAAAAATTTCAAAAATTTCAAAAATTTCAAAAATTTCAAAAATTTCAAAAATTTCAAAAATTTCAAAAATTTCAAAAATTTCAAAAAATTTCAAAAATTTCAAAAATTTCAAAAATTTCAAAAAAAATTTCAAAATTTTAAAAAAAATTTCAAAAATTTGAAAAATTTCAAAAATTTTCAAAATTTCAAAAATTTTAAAAATTTCAAAAATTTCAAAAATTTAAAAAAATTTCAAAAATTTCAAAAATTTCAAAAATTTCAAAAAAATTCAAAAATTTCAAAAATTAAAAAATTTCAAAAATTTCAAAAATTTCAAAAATTTCAAAATTTCAAAAATTTCAAAAATTTCAAAAATTTCAAAAATTTCAAAAATTTCAAAAATTTCAAAAAAAATTCAAAAAAAAATTTCAAAAAATTTAAAAAATTTCAAAATTTCAAAAATTTCAAAAATTTCAAAAATTTGAAAAAATTTCAAAATTAAAAATTTCAAAAATTTGAAAAAAAATTCAAAATTTAAAAATTTCAAAAAATTTCAAAAATTTAAAAAAATTTCAAAAATTTCAAAAATTTCAAAAATTTCAAAAATTTCAAAAATTTCAAAAATTTCAAAAATTTCAAAAATTTCAAAAATTTCAAAAATTTCAAAAATTTCAAAAATTAAAAAAAAATTAAAAAATTTAAAAAAATTCAAAAATTTGAAAAATTTCAAAAATTTGAAAAAATTTCAAAATTTCAAAAAAATTTCAAAATTTCAAAAATTTGAAAAATTTCAAAAAAAATTTCAAAAATTTCAAAAATTTCAAAAAAATTTCAAAAATTTCAAAAATTTCAAAAATTTAAAAAAAATTTCAAAAATTAAAAAAATTTCAAAAATTTCAAAATTTCAAAAAAAAATTTCAAAATTTCAAAAATTTCAAAACAAATTCAAAAATTTAAAAATCTTTAAAAATTTGACAAATTTGAAAAAAAATTTCACAAATTGCAAAATTTTCAAAAATTTTAATGATTTGAAAAATTTGAAAATTTAAAAAATTTCAAAAATTTCAAAAATTTCAAAAATTTCAAAAATTTCAAAAATTTCAAAAATTTCAAAAATTTCAAAACAAATTCAAAAATTTAAAAATCTTTAAAAATTTGACAAATTTGAAAAAATTTCACAAATTTAAAAAAATTTCAAAAATTTCAAAAAATTTCAAAAATTTCAAAATTTTCAAAAATTTCAAAAATTTCAAAAATTTCAAAAAAAATTTACAAAAATTTCAAAATTTGAAAAATTTCAAAAATTTTTAAAAAAAATTTCAAAAAATTTCAAAAATTTCAAAAATTTCAAAAAATTTCAAAAATTTCAAAATTTAAAAATTTGAAAAATTTGAAAAAATTTCAAAAATTTCAAAAATTTCAAAAATTTCAAAAATTTCAAAAATTTCAAAAAATTTCAAAAATTTCAAAATTTTCAAAAATTTCAAAAATTTCAAAAAAAAAATTTCAAAAATTCAAAAAAATTTCAAAAATTTGAAAAATTTTCAAAAATTTTGAAAAATTTCAAAAAATTTCAAAAAATTTCAAAAATTTCAAAAATTTCAAAAAATTTCAAAAATTTCAAAAATTTCAAAAATTTCAAAAATTTCAAAATATTAAAAAAATTTAAAAATTTCAAAAATTTCAAAAATTTCAAAAATTTCAAAAAATTTCAAAAATTTTAAAAATTAAAATTTGAAAAAATTTCAAAATTTCAAAATTTCAAAAAATTTTCAAAAATTTCAAAAATTTGAAAAAATTTCAAAAATTTCAAAATTTCAAAAATTTCAAAAAATTTCAAAAATTTCAAAAATTTCAAAAATTTCAAAAATTTCAAAAATTCAAAAATTTCAAAAATTTCAAAAATTTCAAAAATTTCAAAAAATTTCAAAAATTTCAAAAATTAAAAAAAAAAATTTCAAAAATTTCAAAAATTTCAAAAATTTCAAAAATTTGAAAAATTTCAAAAATTTCAAAAATTTCAAAAATTTCAAAAATTTCAAAAATTTCAAAAATTTAAAAAAAATTTCAAAAATTTCTTAAAAATTTCAAAAATTTCAAAAATTTCAAAATTTCAAAAAATTTCAAAAATTTCAAAAATTTCAAAAAAATTTCAAAAATTTTCAAAAATTTCAAAAATTTCAAAATTTCAAAAATTTAAAAATTTTAAAAATTTGAAAAATTTCAAAAAAATTTCAAAAATTTCAAAAAAAATTTCAAAAATTTCAAAAATTTCAAAAATTTTAAAAATTTGAAAAATTTCAAAAATTTCAAAAATTTCAAAAATTTCAAAAATTTCAAAAATTTCAAAAATTTCAAAAATTTCAAAAATTTCAAAAAATTCAAAAAAAAATTCAAAAATTTCAAAAATTTCAAAAATTTCAAAAATTTCAAAAATTTCAAAAATTTCAAAAAAATTTCAAAATTTAAAAATTTGAAAAATTTAAAAAATTTGAAAAAATTTCAAAAATTTCAAAATTTCAAAAATTTCAAAAATTTCAAAAATTTCAAAAAATTAAAAAAAAAAATCTTTAAAAATTTGACAAATTTGAAAATTTAAAAATTTCACAAATTGCAAAAATTTCAAAAATTTTAATAATTTGAAAAATTTGAAAAGATACAAAATTTATTAAAATTTCAAAAAAATTTCAAAAATTTCAAAAATTTCAAAAATTTCAAAAATTTCAAAAATTTCAAAAATTTCAAAAATTTCAAAAATTTCAAAAAATTTCAAAATTTTCAAAATTTCAAAACAAATTCAAAAATTTAAAAATCTTTAAAAATTTGACAAATTTGAAAAAATTTCAAAAATTTGCAAAAATTTCAAAAATTTTTCAAAAATTTCAAAAAATTTCAAAAATTTCAAAAAATTTCAAAAATTTCAAAAATTTCAAAAATTTCAAAAATTTCAAAAATTTCAAAAATTTCAAAACAAATTTCAAAAATTTAAAAATTTTAAAAATACAAATTTCAAAAATTTTCAAAAAAATTTCAAAAATTTCAAAAATTTCAAAAAAATTTTCAAAAATTTTAAAAATTTCAAAAATTTGAAAAAATTTCAAAAATTTCAAAAATTTCAAAAATTTCAAAAATTTCAAAATTTCAAAAATTTCAAAAATTTAAAAAAATTTAAAAAATTTCAAAAATTTCAAAAATTTCAAAAAATAAAAAAATTTCAAAAATTTCAAAAAATTTCAAAAATTTCAAAAATTACAAAAAAAATTTCAAAAATTTCAAAAATTTCAAAAAAATTTCAAAAAATTTCAAAAAAATTTCAAAAATTTCAAAATTTTCAAAAATTTCAAAAAAATTCAAAAATTTGAAAAAATTTCAAAAAAAAATTTCAAAAATTTCAAAAATTTGAAAAATTTCAAAATTTCAAAAAATTTCAAAAATTTCAAAAATTTCAAAAATTTCAAAAATTTCAAAAATTTCAAAAATTTCAAAAATTTCAAAAATTTCAAAAATTTCAAAAATTTCAAAAATTTCAAAAATTTTAAAAATTTGAAAAAATTGAAAAATTTCAAAAAATTTCAAAAATTTCAAAATTTCAAAAATTTCAAAAATTTCAAAAATTTTAAAAAAATTCAAAAATAAAAAAAATCTTTAAAAATTTGACAAATTTGAAAAAATTTCACAAATTTGCAAAATTTTCAAAAATTTTAATAATTTCAAAAATTTGAAAAATTACAAAAATTTCAAAATTTAAAAATTTCAAAAATTTCAAAAAATTTCAAAAATTTCAAAAAAATTTCAAAAATTTCAAAAATTTCAAAACAAATTCAAAAATTTAAAAATCTTTAAAAATTTGACAAATTTGAAAAAATTTCAAAAATTTCAAAAATTTCAAAATAAAAATTTCAAAAATTTGAAAAATTTCAAAAATTTCAAAAAAATTTCAAAAATTTCAAAAATTTCAAAAATTTCAAAAATTTCAAAAATTTCAAAAAAAAATTTCAAAAATTTCAAAAATTTCAAAAATTTCAAAAATTTCAAAAATTTCAAAAATTTCAAAAATTTCAAAAAAATTTTAAAAATTTCAAAAATTTCAAAAAAATTTAAAAAATTTCAAAAATTTCAAAAATTTCAAAAATTTCAAAAATTTCAAAATTTTAAAAAATTTCAAAAATTTCAAAAATTTCAAAAATTTCAAAAATTTCAAAAAAAAATTTCAAAAATTTCAAAATTTCAAAAATTTGAAAAATTTCAAAAATTTCAAAAAATTTCAAAAATTTTAAAAATTTGAAAAATTTCAAAAATTTCAAAAATTTCAAAAATTTCAAAAATTTCAAAAATTTCAAAAATTTCAAAAAAATTTCAAAAATTCAAAAAAAATTTCAAAAATTTCAAAAATTTCAAAATTTCAAAATAAAAAATTTCAAAAATTTCAAAATAAAAATTTCAAAAATTTCAAAAAAAATTTCAAAAAAATTTCAAAAATTTCAAAAAATTTAAAAAAATTGAAAAAATTTAAAAAATTTCACAAATTTGAAAAAATTTCACAAATTTCAAAAAAATTTTAAAAAAAAATTTTAAAATTTGAAAAAATTTGAAAAATTACAAAAATTTCAAAAATTTCAAAATTAAAAATTTCAAAAATTTCAAAAATTTCAAAAATTTCAAAAAATTTCAAAAATTAAAAAATTTCAAAAATTTCAAAAAATTTAAATTTAAAAATTTCAAAAATTTCAAAAAAAATTTCAAAAATTTCAAAAATTTCAAAAATTTCAAAAATTTCAAAAATTTCAAAAAAAATTTCAAAACAAATTCAAAATTTAAAAATCTTTAAAAATTTGACAAATTTGAAAAAAATTTCACAAATTGCAAAATTTTCAAAAATTTTAATGATTTGAAAAATTTAAAAAAATTACAAAAAAAATTTCAAAAATTTCAAAAATTTCAAAAATTTCAAAAATTTCAAAAATTTCAAAAAAATTTCAAAAATTTCAAAAATTTCAAAAAAATTTAAAAATTTAAAAATTTTCAAAAATTTAAAAAATTTCAAAAATTTCAAAAATTTCAAAAATTTCAAAAATTTCAAAAATTTCAAAAAAAATTTTAAAAATTTAAAAAATTTCAAAAATTCAAAAAAAATTTCAAAAAAATTTCAAAAATTTCAAAAATTTCAAAAAAATTTCAAAAATTTAAAAAATTTTCAAAAATTTCAAAAATTTCAAAAAATTTCAAAAATTTCAAAAATTTCAAAAAATTTCAAAAATTTCAAAAATTTCAAAAATTTCAAAAATTTCAAAAAATTTCAAAAATTTCAAAAATTTCAAAAATTTCAAAAAAATTAAAAAAATTTCAAAATTTGAAAAAAATTTCAAAAAAAATTTTCAAAAATTTCAAAAATTTAAAAAATTTCAAAAATTTCAAAAATTTCAAAAATTTGAAAAATTTCAAAAATTTCAAAAATTTCAAAAATTCAAAAAAAAAATTTCAAAAATTTCAAAAATTTCAAAAAAAATTTCAAAAATTTCAAAAATTTCAAAATTTTCAAAAATTTCAAAAATTTCAAAAATTTCAAAAATTTCAAAAATTTCAAAAATTTCAAAAATTTCAAAAATTTCAAAAATTTCAAAAATTTCAAAAATTTCAAAAAAAATTTCAAAAATTTCAAAAAAATTTAAAAATTTTAAAAATTTTAAAAAATTTGACAAAATTTAAAAAAATTTCAAAAATTTCAAAAATTTCAAAAATTTTAAAAATTTAAAAATTTGAAAAATTTCAAAAATTTCAAAAATTTCAAAAATTTCAAAAAATTTCAAAAATTTCAAAAAATTTCAAAAATTTCAAAAATTTCAAAATAAAAAAATTTAAAAAATTTAAAAAATTTTAAAAATTTCACAAATTTCAAAATAAAAATTTCAAAAATTTCAAAATTTTAAAAAATTTTAAAAATTTGAAAAATTTGAAAAAAAATTTCAAAAATAAAAATTTCAAAAAAATTTCAAAAATTTCAAAAATTTCAAAAATTTCAAAAATTTCAAAAATTTCAAAAATTTCAAAAATTTCAAAAATTTCAAAAATTTCAAAAATTTGAAAAATTTCAAAAAAAATTTCAAAAATTTCAAAAATTTCAAAAAAATTTCAAAAATTTCAAAAAATTTCAAAAAAAATTTCAAAACAAATTCAAAAATTTAAAAATCTTTAAAAATTTGACAAATTTGAAAAAATTTCACAAATTGCAAAATTTTCAAAAATTTTAATGATTTAAAAACTTTGAAAAAATACAAAAATTTCAAAAATTTCAAATTAAAAATTTCAAAAATTTCAAAAATTTCAAAAATTTCAAAAATTTCAAAAATTTCAAAAATTTCAAAAATTTCAAAAAATTTCAAAAATTTCAAAAATTTCAAAAATTTCAAAAATTTCAAAAATTTGAAAAATTCAAAATTTCAAAAATTTCAAAAATTTCAAAAATTTCAAAAAAATTATTTCAAAAATTTCAAAAATTTCAAAAATAAAAAATTTCAAAAAATTTCAAAAATTTCAAAAATTCAAAAATTTCAAAAATTTCAAAAATTTGAAAAATTTCAAAAATTTCAAAAATTTCAAAAATTTCAAAAATTTCAAAAAATTTCAAAAATTTGAAAAATTTAAAAAATTTCAAAAATTTCAAAAATTTCAAAAATTTCAAAAATTTCAAAAAAAATTTCAAAAATTTCAAAAATTTCAAAAAAAAATTTCAAAAATTTAAAAATTTAAAAAATTTGACAAATTTAAAAAAATTTCACAAATTGCAAAATTTTCAAAAATTTTAAAGATTTGAAAAATTTCAAAAATTTCAAAAATTTCAAAAATTTCAAAAATTTCAAAAATTTTCAAAAATTTCAAAAATTTCAAAAATTTCAAAAATTTCACAAATTTCAAAAATTTCAAAAATTTCAAAAATTTCAAAATTAAAAATTTCAAAAATTTAAAAATTTCAAAAATTTCAAAAATTTCAAAAATTCACAAATTAAAAAATTTCAAAAATTTAAAAATTTTAAAAAAAAATTTGAAAAAATTTCAAAAATTTGAAAAAAAATTTCAAAAATTTCAAAAATTTTCAAAAATTTTAAAATTTTAAAAATTTGAAAAATTACAAAAATTTAAAAAATTTCAAAAATTTCAAAAATTTCAAAAATTTCAAAAATTTCAAAAATTTCAAAAATTTAAAAAATTTCAAAAATTTCAAAAATTTCAAAACAAATTTCAAAAAAAATTTAAAAATCTTTAAAAATTTGACAAATTTGAAAAAATTTCAAAAATTTCAAAAATTTCAAAAATAAAATTTTAAAAATTTAAAAAATTTCAAAAATTTCAAAAATTTCAAAAATTTCAAAAATTTCAAAAATTTCAAAAAAATTTCAAAAATTTCAAAAATTTCAAAAATTTCAAAAAATTTAAAAAATTTCAAAAATTTCAAAAAATTTCAAAAATTTCAAAATTTCAAAAATTTCAAAAATTTAAAAAAAAATTTCAAAAATTTGAAAAAATTTCAAAAAAAAATTTCAAAAATTTAAAAAATTTCAAAAATTTCAAAAATTTCAAAAATTTCAAAAATTTCAAAAATTTAAAAAATTTCAAAAATTTCAAAAATTTCAAAAATTTCAAAAATTTCAAAAATTTAAAAATTTAAAAATTTCAAAAATTTGAAAAATAAAAAATTTCAAAAATTTCAAAAAAATTTCAAAAATTTCAAAAATTTCAAAAATTTAAAAATTTCAAAAATTTGAAAAATTTAAAAAAATTTCAAAAATTTCAAAAATTTCAAAAATTTAAAAAAATTCAAAAAAAATTTCAAAAATTTCAAAAATTTAAAAATTTTAAAAAATTTGAAAAATTTCAAAAATTTCAAAAAATTTCAAAAATTTCAAAATTTTCAAAAATTTTAAAATTTCAAAAATTTCAAAAATTTCAAAAATTTCAAAAATTTTAAAAATTTAAAAATTTCAAAAATTTCAAAAATTTCAAAAATTTTAAAACAATTTCAAAAATTTAAAAAAATTTCAAAAAATTAAACAAATTTAAAAAATTTCACAAATTTGAAAAAATTTCACAAATTGCAAAAATTTTCAAAAATTTTAAAAATTTAAAAATTTCAAAATTTCAAAAATTTCAAAAATTTCAAAAAATTTCAAAAATTTCAAAAATTTCAAAAATTTCAAAATTAAAAAAATTTATCAAAAATTTCAAAAATTTCAAAAATTTCAAAAATTTCAAAAATTTCAAAAATTTCAAAAATTTCAAAAATTTCAAAATTTCAAAAATTTCAAAACAATTTCAAAAATTTAAAAATCTTAAAAAATTTGACAAATTTGAAAAAATTTCAAAATTCAAAAATTTCAAAAATTTTAAAAATTTTCAAAAATTTCAAAAAAAATTCAAAAAAAAATTTCAAAAATTTCAAAAATTTCAAAAATTTCAAAAATTTCAAAAATTTCAAAAATTTCAAAATTTAAAAATTTCAAAAAATTTCAAAAATTTCAAAAATTTCAAAAATTTCAAAAATTTCAAAAATTTAAAAAATTTCAAAAATTTCAAAAATTTCAAAAATTTCAAAATTTCAAAAATTTCAAAACAAAAATTTCAAAAATTTTAAAAATTTCAAAAATTTCAAAAATTTCAAAAATTTCACAAATTTCAAAAAAATTTCAAAAAAATTCAAAAATTTCAAAAATCTTTAAAAATTTGAAAAATTTGAAAAAAATTTACAAAATTTCAAAAATTTCAAAAATTTCAAAAATTTCAAAATTTCAAAAATTTCAAAAAATTTCAAAAATTTAAAAAAATTTAAAAATTTGACAAATTTCAAAAATTTTAAAAAAATTTCAAAAATTTTAAAAATTTTCAAAATTTCAAAATTTGAAAAAATTTCAAAAAAATTTCAAAAAAAATTTCAAAAATTTAAAAAATTTCAAAAATTTCAAAAATTTCAAAAATTTAAAAAAATTTCAAAAATTTCAAAATTTTCAAAAATTTCAAAAATTTAAAAAAAATTCTAAAAAATTTAAAAATTTTAAAAAATTTGACAAATTTGAAAAAAATTTCACAAATTGCAAAAATTTTTAAAAATTTTAATGATTTGAAAAATTTGAAAAATTACAAAAAATTTCAAAAAATTTCAAAAATTTAAAAAAATTTCAAAAATTTCAAAAATTTCAAAAATTTCAAAAAAATTTCAAAAATTTCAAAAATTTCAAAAATTTCAAAAAATTTCAAAAATTTCAAAAAAATTTTCAAAAATTTAAAAAATTTTGAAAAAATTTCAAAAATTTCAAAAATAAAAAAAAATTTAAAAATTTCACAAATTTGAAAAAATTTCACAAATTGCAAAATTTTCAAAAATTTCAAAAATTTGAAAAATTTCAAAAAAAATTTCAAAAATTTTAAAAAAAAATTTCAAAAATTTCAAAAATTTCAAAAATTTCAAAATTTCAAAAAAATTTCAAAAATTTAAAAATTTCAAAAATTTCAAAATTTGAAAAAATTTCAAAAATTTCAAAAATTTCAAAATTATTTTAAAAATTTCAAAATTTATTTAAAAAATTCAAAAAATTTAAAAAATCTTTAAAAAATTTGACAAATTTGAAAAAAATTTCAAAAATTTCAAAAATTTCAAAAATTTTTAAAAATTTCAAAAAATTTCAAAAATTTCAAAAATTTCAAAAATTTCAAAAATTTAAAAATTTGAAAAAAATTTCAAAAATTTAAAAAAAATTTCAAAAATTTCAAAAATTTCAAAAATTTCAAAAATTTCAAAAATTTCAAAAATTTCAAAAAAAAATTTAAAAAATTTCAAAATTTCAAAAATTTCAAAAATTTAAAAATTTCAAAAATTTGAAAAAAATTTCAAAAATTTCAAAAATTTAAAAAATTTCAAAAAATTTCAAAAATTTCAAAAAAATTTCAAAAAAAATTCAAAAATTTAAAAATCTTTAAAAATTTGACAAATTTGAAAAAATTTCACAAATTGCAAAATTTTCAAAAAATTTTAAAAATTTGAAAAATTTGAAAAAAAATTTCAAAAATTTCAAAAATTTCAAAAATTTCAAAAATTTCAAAAATTTCAAAAATTTCAAAAAATTTCAAAAAAATTTCAAAAATTTCAAAAATTTCAAAAATTTCAAAAATTTTAAAAATTTGACAAATTTCAAAAAAATTTCAAAATTTTAAAAAATTTCAAAAAATTTGAAAAAATTTCAAAAATTTCAAAAATTTAAAAAAATTTCAAAAAAAAATTCAAAAATTTAAAAATTTCAAAAATTTAAAAAATTTAAAAAAATTTCACAAATTTGAAAAAATTTCACAAATTTCAAAAATTTTCAAAAATTTTAAAAATTTCAAAAACTTTCAAAAAAAAATTTCAAAATTTCAAAAATTTCAAAAATTTCAAAAATTTCAAAAATTTCAAAAATTTCAAAAATTTCAAAAAATTTCAAAAATTTCAAAAATTTCAAAAAAAAATTTCAAAATATTAAAATTTCAAAAAATTTCAAAACAAATTCAAAAATTTAAAAAATCTTTAAAAAAATTTGACAAATTTGAAAAAATTTCACAAATTGCAAAATTTTCAAAAATTTTAATGATTTGAAAAATTTGAAAAATTACAAAAATTTCAAAAATTTCAAAAATTTCAAAAATTTCAAAAATTTAAAAAATTTCAAAAATTTCAAAAATTTCAAAAATTTCAAAAAAAAATTTAAAAATCTTTAAAAATTTGACAAATTTGAAAAAATTTCAAAAATTTCAAAAAAATTTCAAAAATTTAAAAAAATTTCAAAAATTTTAAAAATTTCAAAAATTTCAAAAATTTTAAAAAAATTCAAAAAAAAATTTAAAAAAATTTAAAAATTTCAAAAATTTCAAAAAATTTCAAAAATTTCAAAAAAATTTCAAAAATTTCAAAAAAATCAAAAAAAAAATTTCAAAAATTTCAAAAATTTGAAAAATTTTCAAAAATTTCAAAAAAAATACAAAAATTTCAAAAATAAAAATTTCAAAAATTTCAAAAATTTCAAAAATTTCAAAAATTCAAAAAATTTAAAAACAAAATTTAAAAAATTTCAAAAATTTCAAAAATTTCAAAAAATTTCAAAAAATTTCAAAAATTTTAAAAATTTAAAAATTTCAAAATATTTAAAAATTTCAAAAAAAAATTTCAAAAATTTTAAAAATTTCAAAAATTTCAAAAATTTCAAAATTTTTTCAAAAATTTCAAAAAATTTAAAAAATTTTAAAAATTTCAAAAATTTAAAAAATTTCAAAAATTGCAAAATTTTCAAAAATTTCAAAAATTTCAAAAATTTCAAAAATTTCAAAAATTTCAAAATAAAAAATTTCAAAAAATTTCAAAAATTTCAAAAATTTCAAAAATTTCAAAAATTTCAAAAATTTCAAAAATTTCAAAAATTTCAAAAATTTCAAAAATTTCAAAAAAATTTCAAAAATTTCAAAATTTCAAAAATTTAAAAAATTTCAAAAATTTCAAAAATTTCAAAAATTTAAAAAAAATTTCAAAAATTTCAAAAATTTCAAAAATTTCAAAAATTTCAAAAATTTCAAAAATTTCAAAAATTTCAAAAATTTCAAAAAATTTCAAAATTTCAAAAAATTTTAAAAAAAAATTTAAAAAATTTCAAAAATTTGAAAAAAATTTCAAAAATTTGAAAAAATTTCAAAAATTTAAAAAATTACAAAATTTCAAAAAATTTAAAAATTTCAAAAATTTAAAAAAATTTCAAAAATTTCAAAAATTTTCAAAAAATTTCAAAAATTTCAAAATTAAAAATTTAAAAAAATTTCAAAAATTTAAAAATCTTTAAAAATTTAAAAATAAAAAAAATTTCAAAAATTTGACAAATTTGAAAAATTTTCAAAAATTGCAAAATTTTCAAAAATTTTAATGATTTCAAAAATTTGAAAAAAAAAATTTCAAAAATTTCAAAAATTTAAAAAAAATTTCAAAAATTTCAAAATTTCAAAAATTTCAAAAATTTCAAAAATTTCAAAAATTTCAAAAATTTCAAAAAAATAAAAAAAAAATTTCAAAAATTTCAAAAATTTCAAAAAAATTTTAAAAAATTTGCAAAAATTTGAAAAATTACAAAAATTTCAAAAATTTTAAAAAATTTTAAAAATTTGACAAATTTGAAAAAAATTTCAAAAATTTCAAAATTTAAAAAATTTCAAAAATTTGAAAAATTTGAAAAAATTACAAAAATTTCAAAAAAATTTCAAAAATTTCAAAAAATTTCAAAAATTTCAAAAATTTCAAAAATTTCAAAAATTTCAAAATTTCAAAACAAATTCAAAAATTTTAAAAAAAATCTTTAAAAATTTGAAAAAATTTGAAAAAATTTCACAAATTTGAAAAAATTTCAAAAATTTGCAAAAATTTTCAAAAATTTTAAAAATTTCAAAAATTTGAAAAAATTTCAAAAAAATTTCAAAAAATTTCAAAAATTTCAAAAAATTTAAAAAATTTCAAAAATTTCAAAAAATTTCAAAAATTTCAAAAATTTCAAAAAAATTTAAAAAATTTTAAAATTTGAAAAATTTCAAAAATTTGAAAAAAATTTCAAAAATTTCAAAAATTTCAAAAATTTCAAAAATTTCAAAAATTTCAAAAATTTCAAAATTTGAAAAAATTTTAAAAATACAAAAAAAAATTTTTCAAAATTTGAAAAATTACAAAAATTTCAAAAATTTCAAAAATTTCAAAAATTTTCAAAAATTTCAAAAATTTCAAAAAATTTCAAAAATTTTCAAAAATTTCAAAAATTTCAAAAATTTCAAAAATTTCAAAAAATTTCAAAATTTCAAAAATTTCAAAAATTTCAAAATTTCAAAAATTTTCAAAAATTTCAAAAATTTCAAAAATTTCAAAAATTTCAAAAATTTTCAAAAATTGAAAAAAATTTTAAAAATTTCAAAAATTTCAAAAATTTCAAAAATTTCAAAAATTTCAAAAAATTTCAAAATTTTAAAAATTTCAAAAATTTTAAAAAAATTTCAAAAATTTCAAAAATTTCAAAATTTCAAAAATTTAAAAATTTCAAAAATTTCAAAAAATTTCAAAAATTTCAAAAAAAATTTCAAAAATTTGAAAAAAATTTCAAAAAAATTTCAAAAATTTTCAAAAATTTAAAAAAATTTCAAAAAAATTTCAAAAATTTCAAAAATTTAAAAAAATTTCAAAAATTTCAAAAATTTTAAAAATTTCAAAAATTTGAAAAAAATTTCAAAAATTTCAAAAATTTCAAAAATTTCAAAAAAAATTTCAAAATTTTTCAAATTCAAAAATTCAAAAAAAAAAAATCTTTAAAAATTTGACAAATTTGAAAAAAATTTCACAAATTGCAAAATTTTCAAAAATTTTAATGATTTGAAAACTTTGAAAAGATACAAAAATTTCAAAAATTTCAAAAATTTCAAAAATTTCAAAAAATTTCAAAAATTTCAAAAATTTCAAAAAAATTTCAAAAATTTCAAAAATTTCAAAAATTTCAAAAATTTCAAAAATTAAAAAATTTTAAAAATTTAAAAAATTTGAAAAAAATTTCAAAAATTTGAAAAAATTTCAAAAATTGCAAAATTTCAAAAATTTCAAAATTTCAAAAATTTGAAAAAATTTAAAAAATTTGAAAATATTTAAAAATTTAAAAAAAATTTTAAAAATTTCAAAAATTTGAAAAAAATTTCAAAAATTTCAAAAATTTCAAAAATTTCAAAAATTTCAAAAATTTCAAAAATTTCAAAAATTTCAAAAATTTCAAAAAAAATTTCAAAAAATCTTTAAAAATTTGACAAATTTTAAAAAAATTTCAAAAATTTCAAAAATTTCAAAAATTTCAAAAATTTCAAAAAATTTGAAAAATTTCAAAAATTTAAAAAAATTTCAAAAATTTCAAAAATTTAAAAAAATTTCAAAAATTTAAAAAATTTCAAAAATTTCAAAAATTTCAAAAAATTTCAAAAATTTTAAAAATTTAAAA
Organism: Zaprionus lachaisei; assembly: GCA_018901815.1. Classification (NCBI taxonomy): domain Eukaryota; kingdom Metazoa; phylum Arthropoda; class Insecta; order Diptera; family Drosophilidae; genus Zaprionus; species Zaprionus lachaisei. Next base: position 22,912 of record JAEIFI010000117.1, read on the forward strand.
AAATTTGAAAAAATTTCAAAAATTTCAAAAATTTGAAAAAAAATTTAAAAAATTTAAAAAATTTCAAAAATTTCAAAAATTTCAAAAAATTTCAAAAATTTCAAAAATTTAAAAATTTATAAAAATTTAAAAAAATTTAAAAAATTTCAAAATTTTCAAAAATTTCAAAAAAAATTTGAAAAAAAAATTTCAAAAATTTCAAAAATTTAAAAATTTCAAAAATTTCAAAAATTTCAAAATTTCAAAATTTCAAAAATTTCAAAAAATTTAAAAATTTCAAAAATTTCAAAAAAAATTTCAAAAATTTAAAAAATTTAAAAAATTTCAAAAATTTCAAAAATTTCAAAAATTTCAAAAATTTGAAAAAAATTTCAAAAATTTCAAAAATTTCAAAACAAATTCAAAAATTTCAAAAATTTAAAAAATTTCAAAAATTTCAAAAAAATTTCAAAAATTTTCAAAAATTTCAAAAAATTTAAAAAAATTTCAAAAAATTTAAAAAAATTTCAAAAATTTGAAAAATTTAAAAAAAATTTGAAAAAATTTCAAAAATTTCAAAATTTCAAAAATTTCAAAAATTTGAAAAAAATTTCAAAACAAAAATTCAAAACAAAATTTCAAAAATTTCAAAATTTCAAAAATTTCAAAAATTTCAAAAATTTCAAAAATTTCAAAAATTTCAAAAATTTTAAAAATTTCAAAAATTTCAAAAATTTCAAAAATTTAAAAATTTAAAAAATTTGCAAAAAATTTCAAAAATTTCAAAAATTTCAAAAATTTCAAAAAAATTTCAAAAATTTCAAAAATTTCAAAATTTTAAAAAATTTCAAAAAATTTCAAAAATTTCAAAAATTTCAAAAATTTCAAAAATTTCAAAAATTTCAAAAATTTCAAAAATTTAAAAATTTCAAAATTCACAAATTTCAAAAATTTCAAAAATTTCAAAAATTTGAAAAAAAAATTTCAAAAAAAAATTTCAAAAATTTCAAAAATTTTCAAAAATTTCAAAAATTTCAAAAATTTCAAAAATTTAAAAAATTTCAAAATTTTAAAAATTTCAAAAATTTGAAAAAATTTCACAAAAATTTGACAAATTTCAAAAATTTCAAAAATTTCAAAAATTTAAAAAATTTCAAAAATTTCAAAAATTTCAAAAATTTCAAAAATTTCAAAAATTTCAAAAATTTCAAAATTTTAAAAAAATTTCAAAAATTTCAAAAATCTTTAAAAATTTGAAAAATTTAAAAAAAATTTCAAAAAAATTTCAAAAATTTCAAAAATTTCAAAAATTTGAAAAAATTCAAAAATTTAAAAATTTCAAAAAATTTCAAAAATTTCAAAAATTTCAAAAATTTCAAAAATTTCAAAAAATTTCAAAAAATTTCAAAAACAAAATTTCAAAAAATTTAAAAATTTCAAAAATTTAAAAAAATTTCAAAAATTTCAAAAATTTCAAAAATTTGAAAAATTTTCAAAAATTTCAAAAATTTGAAAAAATTTCAAAAATTTAAAAAAAATTTCAAAAATTTCAAAAATTTCAAAAATTTCAAAAAAAAATTAAAAAAAATTTCAAAAATTTCAAAAAAATTTCAAAAATTTCAAAAATTTAAAAATTTCAAAAATTTCAAAAATTTCAAAAATTTCAAAAAATTTCAAAAATTTAAAAATTTTCAAAAATTTAAAAATTCAAAAATTTCAAAAATTTCAAAAATTTCAAAAATTTCAAAATTTGAAAAAAATTTAAAAATTTCAAAAATTTCAAAAATTTCAAAAATTTCAAAAATTTCAAAAATTTCAAAAATTTCAAAAAATTTCAAAATTTCAAAAATTTCAAAAATTTCAAAAATTTCAAAAATTTGAAAAAATTTCAAAATTAAAAAAAATTTCAAAAATTTCAAAATTTCAAAAATTTCAAAAATTTCCAAAAATTTCAAAAATTTCAAAAATTTCAAAAAATTAAAAAACAAATTCAAAAATTTAAAAATCTTTAAAAATTTGACAAATTTGAAAAAATTTCAAAAAAAATTTCAAAAATTTCAAAAATTTCAAAAATTTCAAAAATTTCAAAACAAATTTCAAAAATTTAAAAATCTTTAAAAATTTGACAAAATTTGAAAAAATTTCACAAATTGCAAAATTTCAAAAATTTCAAAAATTTCAAAAATTTCAAAAATTTCAAAAATTTCAAAAATAAAAAAATTTTCAAAAAATTTCAAAAATTTAAAAAAATTTCAAAAATTACAAAAATTTCAAAAATTTCAAAAATTTTAAAAATTTCAAAAAAAATTTCAAAAAATTTAAAAATTTCAAAAATTTTAAAAATTTCAAAAATTTCAAAAATTTCAAAAATTTCAAAAATATAAAAAATCAAAAAAATTTTCAAAAATTTGAAAAATTTCAAAATTTCAAAAATTTGAAAAAAATATTTTCAAAAATTTCAAAAATTTGAAACATTTCAAAAAATTGCAAAAAATTTCAAAAATTTCAAAATTTCAAAAATTTCAAAAATTTCAAAAATTTCAAAAATTTAAAAAAATTTAAAAATTTCAAAAATTTGAAAAAATTTCAAAAATTTCAAAAATTTCAAAAATTGAAAAAATTTCAAAAATTTCAAAAATTTCAAAAATTTCAAAAATTTAAAAATTTTAAAAATTTAAAAAATTTCAAAAATTTCAAAAATTGCAAAATTTTCAAAAATTTTAAAAATTTAAAAATTTGAAAAAATTTCAAAAATTTCAAAAATTTCAAAAATTACAAAAATTTCAAAAATTTAAAAATTTCAAAAATTTCAAAAATTTCAAAATTTCAAAAATTTAAAAAATTTCAAAAAAAATTTCAAAAATTTCAAAAAAAATTTCAAAAATTTTAAAAATTTCAAAAATTTAAAAAAATTTCAAAAATAACAAAAATTTCAAAAATTTCAAAATTTCAAAAATTTGAAAAATTTCAAAATTGCAAAATTTCAAAAATTTCAAAATTTCAAAAATTTGAAAAATTACAAAAATTTCAAAAAATTTCAAAAATTTCAAAAATTTCAAAAATTTCAAAAAAAATTTCAAAAATTTCAAAAATTTCAAAAATTTCAAAAATTTAAAAATTAAAAATTTCAAAAAATTTAAAAATTTGTTTAATTGAAAAATTTCAATAAATTTTAAAAATTTAAAAATTTCAAAAATTTCAAAAATTTAAAAAAAATTTCAAAATAAAAATTTCAAAAATTTAAAAATTTCAAAAATTTCAAAAATTTCAAAATTTCAAAAATTTCAAAAATTTCAAAAATTTCAAAAAAAATTTCAAAAATTAAAAAAAAAAATCTTTAAAAATTTGAAAATTTAACAAATTTGAAAAAATTTCAAAAATTTCAAAAATTTTCAAAAATTTCAAAAATTTGAAAAATTTTCAAAAATTTCAAAAATTTCAAAAATTTCAAAAATCAAATTTAAAAAAATTTCAAAAATTTCAAAAATTTCAAAAATTTCAAAAATTTTCAAAAATTTCAAAAATTTCAAAATTTAAAAATTTTAAAAATTAAAAAATTTAAAAATTTCAAAATTTCAAAATTTTAAAAATTTCAAAAATTTCAAAAATTTCAAAAATTTGAAAAAATTTTAAAAATTTCAAAAATTTCAAAAATTTGAAAAAATTTCAAAAATTTCAAAATTTCAAAAATTTCAAAAAAAATTTCAAAAATTTCAAAAATCTTTAAAAATTTCAAAAATTTCAAAAAAAAATTTCACAAAATTGCAAAATTTTCAAAAATTTTAAAAAAAATTTGAAAAATTTACAAAAATTCAAAAATTTCAAAAATTTCAAAAATTTTTACAAATATTTAAAAAATTTAAAAAATTTCAAAAATTTTAAAAATTTTTTAATTGAAAAATTTAAAAAATTTTAAAAATTTCAAAAATTTGAAAAAATTTCAAAAATTTCAAAAATTTCAAAAATTTCAAAAATTTCAAAAATAACAAAATTTCAAAAATTTAAAAATTTCAAAAAAAATTTCAAAAATTTCAAAAAAATTTCAAAAATTTCAAAAAAATTTCAAAAAAATTTCAAAAAATTTGAAAATTTTAAAAATTTCAAAAATTTCAAAAAATTTCAAAAATTTCAAAAATTTCAAAAATTTCAAAAAAAATTTAAAAAAAAATTTAAAAAATTTCAAAAAAATTTCAAAAATTTCAAAAATTTCAAAAAAATTTTAAAAAAATTTAAAAATTTCAAAAATTTCAAAAATTTTAAAAAAAATTTTCAAAAATTTCAAAAATTTCAAAAATTTAAAAAAATTTTATTTCAAAAATTTCAAAAATTTCAAAAATTTCAAAAATTTCAAAAATTTCAAAAATTTCAAAAATTTAAAAATCTTTAAAAATTTGAAAAAATTTCAAAAAAAAAATTTCAAAAATTTCAAAAAAATTTCAAAAATTTCAAAAATTTTAAAAATTACAAAAATTTGAAAAAATTTCAAAAATTTCACAAAATTTCAAAAATTTTCAAAAAAAAATTTCAAAAATTTCAAAAATTTCAAAAATTTCAAAATAAAAATTTCAAAAAATTTCAAAAATTTCAAAAAATTTAAAAAAAATTTCAAAAATTTCAAAAATTTAAAAATTTCAAAATTTCAAAAAAAATTTCAAAAATTTTAACATTTAAAAATTTAAAAAAAAATTTCAAAAATTTAAAAATTTCAAAAATTTCAAAACAAAATTCAAAAATTTCAAAAATTTCAAAAATTTCAAAAATTTCAAAAAATTTCAAAAATTACAAAATTTTAAAAAAATTTGAAAAAAATTTCAAAAATTTCAAAAATTTCAAAAATTTCAAAAATTTCAAAAATTTCAAAAATTTGAAAAATTTGAAAAATTTACAAAAATTTCAAAAATTTCAAAAATTTCAAAAATTTGAAAAATTTCAAAAATTTAAAAAATTTCAAAAATTTTAAAAATTTCAAAATTTTAAAAAATTTAAAAATTTTAAAAAATTTCAAAAATTTCAAAAATTTTAAAAATTTCAAAAATTTCAAAAATTTCAAAAATTTCAAAAATTTCAAAAATTTCAAAATTTCAAAAATTTGAAAAAAAAATTTCAAAAATTTCAAAAATTTCAAAAAAAATTTCAAAAATTTGAAAATTTCAAAAATTTCAAAAATTTCAAAAATTTAAAAATTTTAAAAAAATTTCAAAAATTTCAAAAATTTCAAAAATTTTCAAAAATTTCAAAAATTTGAAAAAAAAATTTCAAAAAAATTTCAAAAATTTGAAAAAATTGAAAAAATTTCAAAAATTTCAAAAATTTTATAAATTTAAAATATTTAAATAATAATAAAAAATTATAACATTTTAAAAATTTGGTTTAATTGAAAAATTTCAAAAATTTCAAAAAATTTCAAAATTTTAAAAATTTCAAAAAATTTCAAAAATTTCAAAAATTTCAAAACAAATTCAAAAATTTAAAAATCTTTAAAAATTTGACATTTTTGAAAAAATTTCACAAATTGCAAAATTTTCAGAAATTTTAATGATTTAAAAAATTTGAAAAATTACAAAAATTGAAAAATTTTAGAAATTTCAAATATTTTATAAATTTCAAATATTTAAATAATAATAAAAAAATTATAACATTTTAAAAATTTGGTTTAATTGAAAAATTTTAATAAATTTTAAAAATTTCAAAAATATGAAATAATTTCAAAAATTTCAAAAATTTGAAAAATTACAGAAATTTCAAAATTTCAAAAATAACAAAACTTTTAAAAAATTTTAAGAATTTCAAAAATTTCAAAACAAATTCAAAAATTTTAAAAATTTTTAAAAATTTAACAAATTTAACAAACAATTTCAAATATAACAAAAATTTGAAAAAATTTGAAAAATTTTCAAAAATTTCAAAATTTCAAAACAAATTTCAAAAATTTCAAAAATTTGAAAAAATTTAAAAAATTTGAAAAATTTCAAAATTCAAATTTCAAAAATTTTAAAAATTTCAAAATTTTAAAAAAAATTAAAAAATTTAAAAATTTGAAAAATTTGAAAAATTTCAAAAATTTCAAAAATTTCAAAAATTTAAAAAATTTCAAAAATTTCAAAAATTTCAAAATTAAAAAATTTCAAAATTTTAAAAATTTCAAAAATTTAAAAAAAAATTTCAAAAATTTAAAAAAAATTTCAAAAATTTGAAAAATTTCAAAAATTTCAAAAAATTCAAAAAATTCAAAAATTTCAAAAATTTCAAAAATTTCAAAAATTTAAAAATCTTTAAAAATTTGACAAATTTGAAAAAATTTCAAAAATTTCAAAAAATTTCAAAAAAAATTTCAAAAATTTTAAAAAATTTCAAAAAAAAAATTTCAAAAATTTAAAAATCTTTAAAAATTTGAAAATTTAAAAAAATTTCAAAAATTTCAAAAATTTAAAAAAATTTCAAAAATTTCAAAAATTTCAAAAAAATTAAAAAAATTTCAAAAATTTCAAAAATTTAAAAATTTGAAAAAATTTCAAAAAATTTCAAAAATTTCAAAAATTTCAAAAAATTTCAAAAATTTCAAAAATTTAAAAATTTCAAAAATTTTTCAAAAATTTCAAAAAACAAATTCAAAAATTTCAAAAATCTTTAAAAATTTGAAAAATTTGAAAAAAAAAAAAAAATTTCAAAAATTTCAAAAATTTTCAAAAATTTAAAAATTTCAAAATTTCAAAAATTTCAAAAATTTCCAAAAATTTCAAAAATTTAAAAAAATTTAAAAATTTAAAAAAAAAAAAAATTTAAAAATTTGAAAAAAAATTTCAAAATTTGAAAAAATTTCAAAAAAAATTCAAAAATTTTAAAAATTTAAAAATATTACAAAAATTTCAAAAATTTCAAAAAATTTCAAAAATTTTAAAAATTTCAAAAAATTCAAAAATTTCAAAATTTCAAAATTTCAAAAATTTCAAAAAATTTAAAAAATTTCAAAAATTTTAAAAATTTCAAAATAAAAATTTCAAAAATTTCAAAAATTTCAAAAAATTTAAAAAATTTCAAAAATAAAAATTCAAAAATTTAAAAAAATTTCAAAAATTTCAAAAATTTCAAAAATTTCAAAAAAAATAAATTTCAAAAATTTCAAAACAAATTTAAAAAATTTAAAAATTTTAAAAAAATTTCAAAAATTTGAAAAAAAATTTCAAAAATTTCAAAATTTCAAAAATTTCACAAAATTTAAAAATTTCAAAAATTTCAAAAATTTCAAAAATTTCAAAAATTTCAAAAATTTCAAAAATTTCAAAAATTTAAAAAAATTTCAAAAATTTCAAAAATTTCAAAAAAATTTCAAAATTATTAAAAATCTTTAAAAATTTGAAAAAATTTGAAAAAATTTCAAAATTATTCAAAAATTTCAAAAATTTCAAATATTTAAAAATTTGAAAATTTCAAAAATTTCAAAAATTTTAAAAAAAAATTTTAAAAAATTTAAAAAAAAATTCAAAAAAATTTAAAAATTTTAAAAATTTGAAAAATTTGAAAAATTTCAAAAAATTTCAAAAATTTCAAAATTTCAAAAATTTCATTTAAATTTCAAAATTTCAAAAAAATTAAAAAATTTCAAAAATTTGTTAAATAAAAAATTTCAAAAATTTCAAAAATTTTAAAATTTCAAAAATTTAAAAAATTTCAAAAATTTAAAAATTTCAAAAAAAAAATTCAAAAATTTGAAAAATTTCAAAATTTCAAAAATTTCAAAAATTTTTCAAAAATTTGAAAAATTTTAAAAAAATTTCAAAAAAATTTCAAAAATTTCAAAAATTTCAAAAATTTGAAAAATTACAAAAATTTCAAAAATTTCAAAAATTTCAAAAATTTCAAAAATTTCAAAAAATTTCAAAAAAATTCAAAAATTTAAAAATTTTAAAAATTTCAAAAATTTGAAAAATTTCAAAAATTTCAAAAATTTAAAAAAAAATTTAAAAATTTCAAAAATTTGAAAAATTTCAAAAATTTCAAAATTTTAAAAAATTTCAAAAATTTCAAAAAAATTTCAAAAATTTAAAAAATTTCAAAAATTTCAAAAATTTCAAAAATTTGAAAATTTAAAAAAATTTCAAAAATTTAAAAAATTTAAAAATTTGAAAAATTTGAAAAAATTTCAAAATTTTCAAAATTTCAAAAATTTCAAAAATTTCAAAAATTTCAAAAATTTCAAAAAATTTCAAAAATTTCAAAAAAAAAAAAAAAATTTTAAAAATTTAAAAAATTTTCAAACAAATTGAAAAATTTTAAAAAAATTTTAAAAATTTCAAAATTAAAATTACAAAAATTTGAAAAAATTTCAAAAATTTGAAAAATTTCAAAAATTTCAAAATTTCAAAAATTTCAAAAATTTCAAAAATTCAAAAATTTCAAAAATTTCAAAAAAATTCAAAAAAATTTAAAAAATTTCAAAAATTTCAAAAATTTCAAAAATTTCAAAAATTACAAAAATTTCAAAAATTTCAAAATTTCAAAAATTTTATTTAAAAAATTTAAAAATTTAAAAATTTCAAAATAAAAAATTTCAAAATTTTAAAAATTTGTTTAAATTTGAAAAATTAAAAAAAAAATTTTAAAAATTTAAAAATTTGAAAAATTTCAAAAATTTTCAAAAATTTCAAAAATTTCAAAAATTTCAAAAATTTCAAAAATTTCAAAAATTTCAAAAAAATTTCAAAAATTTCAAAATTTGAAAAATTACAAAATTTCAAAAAAATTTAAAAATTTCAAAAATTTCAAAATTTCAAAAATTTCAAAAATTTCAAAAATTTCAAAAATTTAAAAAAATTTTAAAAATTTCAAAAATTTGAAAAAAATTTCAAAAATTTCAAAAATTTCAAAAATTTCAAAAATTTCAAAAATTTCAAAAATTTCAAAAACAAATTCAAAAATTTAAAAAATCTTTAAAAATTTGACAAATTAGAAAAATTTCAAAAATTTCAAAAATTTCAAAATTTCAAAAATTTCAAAAATTTCAAAAATTTCAAAATTAAAAATTTCAAAATTTTAAAAAAAATTCAAAAATTTAAAAATCTTTAAAAATTTGACAAATTTGAAAAATTTAAAAAATTGCAAAATTTTCAAAATTTTAATGATTTAAAAAATTTGAAAAATTACAAAATAAAAATTTCAAAAATTTCAAAAATTTAAAAATTTCAAAAATTTAAAAAATTTAAAAAAATTTAAAAATTTGACAAATTTTAATTCAAAAATTTTAAAAAATTTTAAAAATTTCAAAAATTTCAAAAATTTCAAAAATTTCAAAAATTTAAAAATTTCAAAAATTTCAAAAATAACAAAATTTTAAAAATTTCAAAAATTTTAAAATTTCAAAAATTTCAAAAAAATTTCAAAAATTTCAAAAATTTCAAAAATTTACAAAAATTTCAAAAAAATTTGAAAAAATTTAAAATTTTAAATTTTACAAAATTTCAAAAATTTCAAAAATTTCAAAAATTTCAAAAATTTTAAAAATTTGCAAAAAAATTTCAAAAAATTTCAAAAATTTGAAAAATTTCAAAAATTTCAAAAATTACAAAAATTTCAAAAATTTCAAAAATTTCAAAAATTTCAAAAATTTCAAAAATTTAAAAATTAATAAACTTTAAAAATTTTAAAATTTGAAAAATTTGAAAAATTTGAATCAAAAATTTTAAAAATTTCAAAAATTTGAAAATTTTGAAAAAATTTCAAAAATTTAAAAAATTTCTAAAAATTTCAAAATTTCAAAATTTCAAAAATTTCAAAAATTTCAAAAATTTTAAAAAATTCAAATTTGAACAAATTTAAAAATTTCAAAAATTTGACAAATTTCAAAAATTTCAAAAATTTCAAAAATTTGAAATTTTCAAAAATTTCAAAACAAATTCAAAAATTTCAAAATTTTAAAAATTTGAAAAAATTTCACAAATTTCAAAATTAATTCAAAAATTTAAAAATTTGAAAAATTTGAAAAAATTTCAAAAATTTCAAAAATTTCAAAAATTTCAAAAATTTCAAAAATTTTAAAAAATTTCAAAATAAAAAAAATTCCAAAAATTTCAAAAATTTTAAAAATTTGACAAATTTGAAAAAATTTCAAAAATTTCAAAAATTTCAAAATTTCAAAAATTTGAAAAAAATTTCAAAAATTTCAAAATTTCAAAAATTTCAAAAATTTCAAAAATTTCAAAAATTTCAAAACAAATTCAAAATTTAAAAATCTTTAAAAATTTGACAAATTTGAAAAAATTTCAAAAATTTCAAAAATTTCAAAAATTTTAATGATTTGAAAATTTCAAAAATTTAAAAAAATTTCAAAAAATTTCAAAATTTCAAAAAAAATTTCAAAATTAAAAAATTTCAAAACAAATTCAAAAATTCAAAATTAAAAATCTTTAAAAATTTGACAAATTTGAAAAAATTTCAAAAATTTCAAAATCAAAAATTTCAAAAATTTAAAAAAAATTTCAAAAATTTCAAAAATTTCAAAAATTTGAAAATTTACAAAAATTTCAAAATTTCAAAAATTTCAAAAATTTCAAAAATTTCAAAATTTAAAATTTAAATCAAAATTTCAAAATTTTAAAAATTTCAAAAATTTCAAAAATTTCAAAACAAATTCAAAAATTTAAAAAATTTCAAAAATTTGAAAAATTTACAAAAATTTCAAAAAAATTTCAAAAATTTTAAAAATTTGAAAAATTTCAAAAATTTACAAAAATTTCAAAAATTTCAAAAATTTCAAAATTTCAAAATTTCAAAACATTTCAAAAATTTAAAAAATAAAAATTCAAAATTTACAAATTCAAAAAAATTTGAAAAATTTCAAAAATTTCAAAAATTTCAAAAATTTCAAAAAATTTCAAAAATTTCAAAAATTTCAAAATTCACAAAAAATTTCAAAAATTTAAAAAATTTCAAAATTTGAAAAATTTCAAAAATTTCAAAATTTCAAAAATTTCAAAAAATTTCAAAAATTTAAAAATTTCAAAATAATAAAAAAATTTAAAAAATTTTAACATTTTAAAAATTTGAAAAAATTTGAAAAATTTCAAAAATTTCAAAAATTTAAAAATTTCAAAATTTCAAAAATTTCAAAAATTTCAAAAATTTCAAAATTTCAAAAATTTCAAAAATTACAAAAATTTCAAAACAAATTACAAAAATTTAAAAAATTTCAAAATTTCAAAAATTTCAAAAAATTTCAAAATTTCAAAAATTTCAAAAATTTCAAAAAATTTCAAAAATAAAAAAATCTTTA
>JAEIFI010000119.1:0-31937 GCA_018901815.1 Zaprionus lachaisei
CAGACAGATAGACAGACAGATAGACAGACAGATAGACAGACAGATAGACAGACAGATAGACAGACAGATAGACAGACAGATAGACAGACAGATAGACAGACAGATAGACAGACAGGATAGACAGACAGATAGACAGACAGATAGACAGACAGATAGACAGACAGATAGACAGACAGATAGACAGACAGATAGACAGACAGATAGACAGACAGATAGACAGACAGATAGACAGACAGATAGACAGACAGATAGACAGACAGATAGACAGACAGATAGACAGACAGATAGACAGACAGATAGACAGACAGATAGACAGACAGATAGACAGACAGATAGACAGACAGATAGACAGACAGATAGACAGACAGATAGACAGACAGATAGACAGACAGATAGACAGACAGATAGACAGACAGATAGACAGACAGATAGACAGACAGATAGACAGACAGATAGACAGACAGATAGACAGACAGATAGACAGACAGATAGACAGACAGATAGACAGACAGATAGACAGACAGATAGACAGACAGATAGACAGACAGATAGACAGACAGATAGACAGACAGATAGACAGACAGATAGACAGACAGATAGACAGACAGATAGACAGACAGATAGACAGACAGATAGACAGACAGATAGACAGACAGATAGACAGACAGATAGACAGACAGATAGACAGACAGATAGACAGACAGATAGACAGACAGATAGACAGACAGATAGACAGACAGATAGACAGACAGATAGACAGACAGATAGACAGACAGATAGACAGACAGATAGACAGACAGATAGACAGACAGATAGACAGACAGATAGACAGACAGATAGACAGACAGATAGACAGACAGATAGACAGACAGATAGACAGACAGATAGACAGACAGATAGACAGACAGATAGACAGACAGATAGACAGACAGATAGACAGACAGATAGACAGACAGATAGACAGACAGATAGACAGACAGATAGACAGACAGATAGACAGACAGATAGACAGACAGATAGACAGACAGATAGACAGACAGATAGACAGACAGATAGACAGACAGATAGACAGACAGATAGACAGACAGATAGACAGACAGATAGACAGACAGATAGACAGACAGATAGACAGACAGATAGACAGACAGATAGACAGACAGATAGACAGACAGATAGACAGACAGATAGACAGACAGATAGACAGACAGATAGACAGACAGATAGACAGACAGATAGACAGACAGATAGACAGACAGATAGACAGACAGATAGACAGACAGATAGACAGACAGATAGACAGACAGATAGACAGACAGATAGACAGACAGATAGACAGACAGATAGACAGACAGATAGACAGACAGATAGACAGACAGATAGACAGACAGATAGACAGACAGATAGACAGACAGATAGACAGACAGATAGACAGACAGATAGACAGACAGATAGACAGACAGATAGACAGACAGATAGACAGACAAGATAGACAGACAAAAAATTTTCGTCGATACTTTCGAAATATGCAAAACTCTTCTATGTAATGATCCTATTCTACAATATCCAGACTTTTCTAATCAATTTATTCTGACTATAGACTCTAGCAATATAGCATTCTGAGCGGTACTGTCTCAAGGCAGTTTGGGAAGCGACAAACCTGTATGCTTCGCCAGCAGAACTTTGAACGATACCGAGCAGAATTATAGTACAGTAGAGAAAGAAATGCTGGCGATTAGTTGGGCAATTAAATATTTTAGACCATATCTATTTGGTAAAAAATTCAAAATTGTTACGGACCATCGACCCCTGATTTGGTTAATGAATTTTAAAGAACCGGGCAGTAAACTTATAAACTTGCAGTAAACTTGCTGGAGACTTAAACTACTAGAATACGAGTTTGAAATTGTTTATAAAAAAGGTTCGCAAAATGTCGTTGCAGATGCGTTAAGTAGAATAAATGTAGAAATTAACTGCAATGACATTGAAACATTGGAAGGCACAGCGGGTTTTACCTTTCATTCAGAACAACCAAACGACAATATTCATATCTCAGAGAAACCACATAATGATTTCAGACTTCAATTGATCCTTGGAGAAGGGCCGAACTCCGAATCCTTTACAATAGTAGCTTTTAAAAATAAAAGTACGACGAACAATCATAAACCTAGAAAGCATAGCCAAAACATTAAAAATTCTTCTAAAACCCAACAAAATCTGCGCAGTATATACAACAGACAGAATATTTAATTTAATTCAGAAGGCGTACTCACAATATTTTGCTCACACTAACACTTATAAACTTGTTAAATGCAAGATATTTTTAACAGACCTGATAGGCATCGACAACCAAGAAGAAAAAATTTGTACGCAACATGAAAATTCAAATCAAAAGAGAGTTCTATTTCCCAAACATGAATGAAAAAATAAAACGGATAATTCAAATTTTAATGTATGCAAAACTTTGAAAAACTTTTTAATGTATGCAAAACTGAACAAGCCTATCAAAAAACAGAAATCCTGGATGGACCATTTAATATAGTACAATCGGACTTGAATACAATTAACGGCCGATACGTGATTACTATAATAGATAAGTTCTCGAAATTTGAGGCAGCTTATACGATCCCAACCAGGGATAGTATAAATACCACAAGGGCTATTTTGCAATTTATTCAAAATTTTGGCATACCAAAAACTCATTTGCGACCGAGGTGCCGAATTTCAATCGAACCTTTTCTAAAGTTTTTGTGTACAATATAATATAGATTTCAGCAAGCTTCAAGCAATGCTCCACTTGAACGGTTGCATTCCACACTGACCGAAATCTATAGAATCATTATAGATCGAAAGTCCAAAGAAAGGCTCGAATGCAATCACGAGGAAATTTTATCAGAAACATTAATCACATATAATAAAGCAGTCCATTCTACTACTAAATTAACTCCATTTGAACTTTTCTCGGGAAGAACCCATCTTTTTAATAAAAATATTACATTTAATAACTATCATGACTATTTGACTAAATTAAATACATAAAGACCTAAAGCCTAAAGCCGTAAAGACCTATAACCTAAAATTAAGAAACAAGCAGACCAGGCAAAAATAGCTAAAATACAAAAACTTAACGATGATAGACACGAACCACTCCCGGTTACCCCAAATCAAACTATACACAGAAAAGAAAATAGAAGGTATAAACTAACAACAAGATTCAGTCAACAAATAGTTCACGCTGACGCAGGTCCAACGTTGCTAACTAAGAAAAAGCAAAAACTTCATAAATCAAAGATAAGAAGGAATATAAATAGAATAGTCAATAAGGGTAGCAACATTACAGATCCGGATTCCACATCAACATCGAACACGACCTAAACGAAATAAGACTTTAAACTGAGAACTACAAAAATAAAAACAAATAAAATTGAATTATTAAAAACAAAAAAGAGATATTAACACAAAAATATATATATCATATAATACATTTTGTTTAAATAAACTTATTAATATAAATAATATTAGTATAAATGTAAACTTAATAAATTTAAACACAAAATATCACTATACTAAATACCGAAAAACTGTACCGATTGTTAGAAGTAAGATAAAATTCAGGAATAATGAAATTCCCCTTTAAATTACCAATATTCAAGCAAAAAGAAATTGTATTAATTAAAATTATTATTAATATTATATTAATAAGTCTATCAACAAAAATCTTCAACTGAACAAATAAAAATAAACAAATCAGAAAAGACATAATTCAAACCTATTCGAAAACAAACAAAAATTAAGCTAAACAAAATGCATACCATAATAAACTACAATAAATATCAACTAGAAATTAAGTCTAACAGGCACAAGATATTAACAGTCCAACTATTTTAGAAGTCAAAAATCAAAAATGTCGCAAATACCCTATACCTGGACAAGTAAGCACAATCTTCAGCATTAAAAACTCAAACTATGTTCAGATTATCGTCGCCAGTGTACTAAGACTTATACCTACAGATGTTCCAAACGATAGGCCAGTGATCCTCGTTCAACCCATACATTCGTTACGCGCCTCACTCCGCGCTAGGGGGAGGAGTTACCATAACAGCGACAACCTTGTCTTTCATCACGAACTCATCTCTACTCTGTGCATATCAACGAACGAGATCATAAGCACCGAAGAATATCAATAGTGACATACATAAAAATCTAATAAAGCTTTCGTCTCTACTCTGTGAGCATCGATTAACGGGATAAAAAGCTCTAGCATGTAACCATATAAGCTTTATCATTCTGAATTGTACCATCTACTTGAACAGTCAATCGTTTTAATTATTTGCATAACTAAATCATCTATACATATAAGAAGGATTAATATGTACATAGATAAGTATATGGACGCACATCGTAGCCTCCCACCGTCTCGACCCAAGGCAATTTGGTAACTACCGCGATAAATTGCATTTACACATCCACAATTATTACGGTAAAGAAAGATATGTATATGTTAGCCACAAATTCTATATTTTAATGTACGATAATATTGCCGTTTTTGATGAGTTTTGTTTATTAACATGTGAATTTGTTAGTGACTACAAACTTCATATGTATGTATGTATGTTAAATTTTTATACCCTTCGACCATTGAAAATGGTCAAAAAAACGTATACTAACTTTGTGCAAATGTATGTAAGGAGGCGTAGCAGACCCCACAAAGTATATATATGCTTACTAAGTATCACTAGCCGAGTCGATTGAGCCATGTTCAGACACACAGATCTCAGCTATTATAAACGCTAGAGACACCAAATTTGGAATGAAGGTTCCTATGCCACGCCCACCGCCCTCGCAAATCACTAATTTAGTTTTTAAATAAATATTAGGTTGTCAAATATCTCCGCTTTTTTGTCTTTTGAATTTCGCGGCTATGTACGAAGCGCTACAGAGCTCGTATCTGGCAACACTATACATAATTTGAAAGGTATTGACATAACCTACAAAACAACGCAATGCATGATTAGTTTGGATATTGTAAACATGGAGTTCACTAACACCGAAATTCGCGCTATTTTAAAGTTTTCCTTCGTTAAAGGCAAATTCGCTAGAGAAACGTTCCGTGAGATTAATGGTGTTTTGAGGGATGGTACTCTATCACTTTCGACGATTCAGAGCCAGCCGGCGGAAGACCTGTCACGACAAATACCGATCAAATCATGGAATACATCGAGTTAGACCGGCATATGGCCTCTCGTAACATCGCCCAGGAGATGGGAGCTAGTCACCAAACCATTTGGAACCATCTGCAGAAGGCTGGATATAAAAAAAAGTTTGATGTTTGGGTGCTGCATAATTTGACGCAAAAAACATTCTGGACCGAATCAACGCCTGCGATATGCTGCTGAAACGAAACGAACTCGACCTATTCTTGAAGCGGATGGTGACTGGCGACGAAAATGGACCACATACGACAATATCAAGCGAAAACGGTCGTGGTCGAAGGCCGGTGAATTGTCCCAAACAGTGGCCAAGCCGGGATTGACGGCCAGGAAGGTTTTGCTGTGTGTTTGTCCACTATGAGCTGCGAACAACTGGACCGCTTGAAGCAGGCGATCGACCAGAAGCGTCCAGAATTGGCCAACAGGAAGGGTGTAGTGTTCCACCAGGACAACGCCAGACCACACACTTCGTTGATGACTCGTCAGAAGCTACGGGAGCTCGGATGGGAGGTTTTATCGCATCCACCATATAGCCCGGACGTAACGCCAAGTGATTACGACCTCTTCCTGTCCATGGCGAATGCCCTTGGTTGTGTGAAGTTGAACTCAAAAGAGGCTTGTGAAAAGTGGCGTCCGTATTCTTCGTAAATAAGGAGGGGGCTTCTACGAGGAAGGTATTATGAAGTTGCCGTCTAGATAGAAACAGATTATCGAACAAAACGGCGCATATTTTAACTAAATCCAATCACTGCAACACTTTTTATAAAGCATTGAATGAACAGCAAAAAAGCGGAAGGGAGATATTTGACAACCTTATATATATATATAGTAACCCATGTACTATAGTGCACCACTTGACCACACATACACACTCACATACACTCACAACCAATAACACGTACATACATAAATTTGCCACTTGTACTTAGCATATAAGTCAAATACTTATGTATTGCATCAGAACCCATTCCAGCCTGCTTAGACATAAACATCTGCAGTCCCAAATTCGGCGACAATAACAAATCAGCCTACTGTGATCAATTGTAAACATTCCCACGAGAGGGTCAAAACTGCTAACGTAGCTCAAATTCTCGGCTGATCTGTTCCCATGCACAATCCACTCAAGAGAGTGCATAAACATAAAATAGAGCTTTATGTACGCTCAATATAAAAGTAAATAAGACTCAGCCAAGGGTTTGCTAAGCGTTCAGTTCATAGCTTAGATTCAGATTTAATTCCACCTTCAATTGTAAGACACGAATTGTCTCCGCGTACCGCTTAAGTTATTTGGTTCTAATAAAATTATATTTTTTTGAAAACCTTAAACCACGGACGTGTAATTGGCGCAGCCGGTAGGATATTAGTTAAATCGTTAGTTAGTATCCGCCAAAGAACCACATGTGATATAAAACCTTCGATTGCGTAGCTAGTTAAAAGTTACAGGAAGGCTACAATCCGCGAAAAACAAATAAACTCAGTGCTTAGTGAAACACTCCAACTTAGTAGCCCACTGTGAAAGTGTGACCGCTACTGGAAGTGAACAATTTTTTAAATTTTAACATAAAGTGCTGCAGTGAAGACCACTAAAGGACAATCGTTGTCCCAGGTCCAACCCAACAAACAATCAACCAACCCAACCCTTAAACAAATAAAAAATAAAACCCTAGAACACGTGCTAAGCGAGTAAAATAAAAACTTTAAAATGGCGCAACAACAACAACCACAACAACAACCACAACTACAACAAATTCAACTTCTGTCTGAAAACCATCTGAACCAACCCCTTGGACAAATAAGACAAATACCAACATTCACTGGTATCACATCGGAATTAAGCTCATTCATAAGACGAATAGAGTTTATCTGTGACCTCTACCCAACAACTGATGCCCGGCAAGGACACATCATATTGAGTGCCATCGAGATGCAAATCGGAGGTGAGGCTCAGCGAGTGTCCCAACAGAGCGCAGCTAACACATGGAATGATCTGAATCCCTTATTTCGGAATTTAAAACACAGACACCTTTTGAAGAACTTTTAAGACGACTCTACAATACACCATCTACTGGATCAATTCGTAAGTTTATAGAAGAACTTGAAGAAAAATGTTTTGTAATAACGAATAAGCTACATTTAGAAAACAACCCATTCAATAACCACATATATACCAACGGCATGAATAACACCGTTAAAGATGTGATAACAAGAAAACTCCCTGATAGAATTTATATGCAATTTGCTAGATTCGACATAACGATTGTAAGCAAGTTGAAGCAAATCGCTCAACTAGAGGGTTGCTATGATAGCGTATGGTCCGATCGTCCAATACCACAAAACAGTCAAAATAAGATGAATCAAACCAACAATTCTAAAAGTAGCAATTACAACCCAAGCTATAACCAAGTGTCAAGTTCAAATAACCAGAACAAAAATCAAAACAATACTAACGATAACAATAAAAACAAAAATAATAATCAGAATATTGAGCAGTTATATAAAGAATTCAAACAGAGACTAGACCAGGCTCAGGTACAAAATCCAACAAATTATCAAACAAACCAAGCTTCTTGAAGTGCTCCGAATCCGGCACATAAAAGGCAAAGACCTAGTTACAGTGGCCAATCAAAAATGGACACGTCCGAAAATTTTCATCAAATTGCCTCGGACAACGAAGAAGAAGAAGCCCGTTCATAAATATTCTTATGAATGATATAAAGCTCCGCTGTATCATCGATACCGCATCTACAATCAATCTTATAAAATCTAACTTCTTTAATTTTCCATTAAAACTGTTGGAATAAATGTGTATGTCTTGATCTGCAATGTTAATTAGCATAAGAGTAAACCAGCTGTTCTGAAAAAGTATAGTGTAGTGTTGATTAACATAATGAAGTCAATTGTCCACTTGCTCATAAGTTGAAAAGAAGACAGAAAGTGCACGAAGCACAAGCTCATTAATTAAATAAATATTCTATACTAAAATAAACAAATCCAGTTTATTATTAACATGGTAGCAGAGCAAGGTTAATGAAATAAATCCAAAGTCAATACTAAATCCAAGTTTGACAAAAATGTGAAAAAACGTGAAAAGTAAAGAGCAATAAAGAAAAAGTGTGAAAGACATAGCAAAGAGAAAAACAATATTAAAAGTGCGAAATATTAAAAATACTAATACGATAACAAAATATTAAATCAATAAAGTGAAAAACATTAAAAACATAAACTAAAAAGAGTCGATGGCAACAGATTAAAACTCAAAAAGTTCATGTGCACGCCTTGATAAATTAAATGGAAGTAGAAAAGTGCTACCCATCAATATGAAAATGAGCAAAAAATGCATGAAGTAGAAAGAGATATAAAAGTAGAGTACAAACATATTAAAAGTGAAGCGAAAAAAATGAGTGCACACGCGAAAATCGAAGACATTGCAATGGCCGTATTCGATGGGGTTAATTTTGGAAGCTGGATATTTAGACTAATGACAATACTAGATTACAAAGAGTGCAAAGAACCAGCAGTGCGAATTAGAACAACGGAAGACAATGAAACAACATGGAAGAAAACAGATTTAAAAGCAAAAACAATTTTAATCAGTACAATATCAGATAAACAGTTGGAATATGTTAGTGAGTGCGAAACGACGTTAGAAATTATGAACAAACTAAATGAAATGTATTCGACAAAGTCAACAGCCCTGCAAATACTGTGCAGAGGGAAAATCGACGAAATCAAACTAAAAGACTACGAAACAGTGGAGGAATATTTTATAGTATTTGAGAAAGCAGTAAATCAGTTTAAAAACGCTGGAGGCACCATAGACGAAAACGAAAAAATGCGGTATTTGTTAAAAGCGTTACCAACAAGCTACAGTTATATTGGAGACTTCTTAGATTTGATTTCGGAAGCACAAGAAATAGTAGATTATGTAAAATTAAAAGTAAAAGCAAAATGCTTGAACAGAGGTCCAGTGGAGAGATGAAATAACGTAAGCACATTTAACACCAAAACTGAAAAAGACTGCTATGTGTGTGGCAAAACAGGCCATATTCAAAGGGACTGCTGGCCTGCTGAGCAAGATAACAGGCGATATCAGAACACGAATCAAAGAGGCGGTCGAGGCAGAGGTCAACATCATGGAAGTGGTCGCGGATGTGGAACTGGACTTGGACATCACTCAGGAGACGGGAACAGAAGAAGACAACAAGAAAACGGCGATGGAATACAGTCATGGACAATAAGAATATTAAAAACCAATAAATTACAAGATCATACCATTAATGGTATAGTAACATTAAACGATAGTATAAGTTTGAAACCTAGTAAACTTTGCCCTTCTAAACAAGTTTTTATATCCATAATTTCTGGGAAAACTATGATGTTACTTCTTAGAAGACACCAATGCTCAAATCAATTTTAGCGAATCAAGTGTTTATTTAAATAATTACACCTTCCTAATGCATTATGAGAGCGAGCAAAAGGTAAACTCAGAAGATAATATCGACTGTATGATCTGATTAGAGCCATCCTCTACTGATGACGAGGCAATTAATTACGCAATAGAAAATGAGTTAAAAGAATCTAAGGAATTCAGACTCGAGCATTTAAATAAGGAAGAGATAAGTTCTCTGACTAAAATTCTTCACGAATTTAGGAACATTCAGTACAGAGAAGGTGAAAATTTGACCTTCACAAGTACCGTTAAACATGTCATAAATACTAAAAATGAAGATCCGGTTTATAAAAAACCTTACAAATACCCCCCAGGCTCATGACAAAGAAGTCGAAGTCCAAATAAAAGAAATGATAGAACAAGGCATCATTCGAAAATCGAACTCGCCTTATTGCTCACCTATATGGATAGAACCAAAGAAGAGTGATGCATCCGGTAAAGCAAAGTTTAGGACAGTCATTGATTATCGAAAGCTAAACGAAATTACCGTGGACGATAAATATCCTATTCCAGTTATGGATGAAATATTGGATAAACTCAGTAGATCACAATATTTCACTACCATAGATTATGCAAAAGGTTTTCATCAAATCCAAATGGATGAAAACTCAATACAAAAAATACTAACGCTACAGTCAGGTGCTGACTGTATAAGGCCATGGATTATCATATTATACTGTAATACAAATTTTAACGGTATGGAATCGCCGCCCGAATATTATTAGAATAAAATAAATAAAAAAAATAAAATAAAATAATAAATAATTAATAAATGAAAATTCGCACCCGCCTCAACCGGGAGTTGAACACACGCACTCTCTCACAGCCGTCCGCCACTCTAACCACTCGGCTATTGCCTCACTCCTTGGCCCATCGATAAAGTTGCATTGTCAACCAATTTTGTTACCATACAATGCAAATAAAAAGTTTAAAATGCTGTGTGTCTGACGCGGTATGGAATCGCCGTCCGAATATTATTAGAATAAAATAAATAAAAAATTAAAATAAAATAATAAATAATTAATAAATAAAAATTCGCACCCGCCTCAACCGGGAGTTGAACACACGCACTATCTCACAGCCGTCCGCCACTCTAACCACTCGGCCATTGCCTCACTCCTTGGCCTATCGGCAAAGCTGCATTGTCAACCAATTTTGTTACCATACAATGCAAATAAAAAGTTTAAAATGATGTGTGTCTTTGCTTGCGTAAATTAGGTCTGCTTAAGTATAAATGTATGTTCAAAGTGAGTTTAATTCGTATCATATCTCACTTATTAATAGTCCGATTTAAATGAAATTTTCACATAACGCCCGTGGCAAAGTATTTGTCATGTAAGATACACAACTTTGGTTGTTGAGTTAATATTGTAGTTTTTAAATAGTTATTACTGATTTACGGAGGCGGGAAGGGGCGTGTCCAAATTTTAAAAAAACTTTGAGACACTGCAATATATACGTATGTTGTCGCAAAATTTGATGACTCTAGCTCTTATACTTTCTGAGATCCAGGTGTTCATACAGACAGACAGACGGACAGACGGACAGACAGACATGGCTCAATCGACTCGGCTACTGATACTAATTCAGAATAAATATAGTTTATGGGTTCGGAGATGCCTCCTTCTGCCTGTTACGCACAATTCCGTTCCGACAAACACAATAGTCCATGAATTTTTTTAAAATCCATGGCCTAAAAACAGCTTTTTCTACGGAAAACGGACATTACGAGTATACTCGAATGCCATTCGGTCTGAAAAACGCACCCGCAACATTTCAACGTTGCGTAAACAATCTGCTAGAAGATCTTATCTACAAATATTGTTTAGTTTACATGGATGACATTATAGTATTTTCCACTTCATTGGAGGAACATTTAATGTCTCTGCGTAAAGTATTTGCTAAATTAAAGGAAGCCAACATGAAATTGCAATTAGACAAATGCGAATTTCTAAAAAAGGAAACAGATTTTCTAGGACATATAACAACTGAAGCTATAAAACCTAACCCAATAAAAATAAACGGAATAAAGAATTTTCCGATTCCCTAAACACCTAAACAAATAAAGTCGTTTCTTGGACTTTGCGGTTTGTACAGAAAGTTTATCCCTAACTTTGCAAACATTGTAAAACCAATGAACCAAAATTTAAAGAAAGGCGCAAAAATAAATTCTAACGATATAAATTATATATCCGCTTTCGAGAAATTAAAATTTCTCATTATGTCCGATCCAATTCTAACTTACCCCAATTTCGAGAAACCATTCTCCCTGACTACAGATGCCAGCAATATTGCTCTAGGTGCAGTACTGTCACAGGATCACAAACCCATTTGTTACGTAAGTCGTACTCTCAATGATCATGAACTTAATTATTCGGCAATAGAAAAGGAACTTTTAGCTATTGTCTGGGCCACTAAATACTTCAGGTCCTACCTTTTTGGTCGTAAGTTTTAAATTCTAAGTGACCACTTTCCCTTAGTTTGGCTTGATAATATCAAAGAATCAAACATGAAACTCTAAAGATGGAAAATCAGACTAAATTAGTTTGACTACCACATTAAATATGTACCAGGTAAAGAAAACCACGTCGCAGATTCACTTTCTCGTGTAAAGATAAAAAACTTTCTCGGTGAAACTCCAACTATAGAGGCTACCATACATAGTAGCCACGAAGACAATCAAAATTACATAACAATAACAGAAAGACCAATTAACTACTATACTAATCAAATAGAATTCACAAGAGATAACTTAAACGAAGTAAACATAACTAAATATTTTCATAAAACAATAATAAACATAACTTACAAATAAATGACATTAGATCATGCAAAAGAGCTTATTAAAGAATATATCTGTACAAAAAACACTGTCATCTATTTTAACAATGATCAAGACTTTACAACTTTTCAAAACGCCTACGTCAATATTATTTGTCCAAATAATATTACTAAAGTAATGAGATCTACTATCATAAAACTAAACATAATACGACTGGAAGAAGCCCAGCCGATATTTTCATATATGCAGGAACCCGTGCTTATGATACCCAATATAATAAAAATAACAAAATAGATAAGTTAAACGAAAATCGTAAAGAGTACGAAATAGATACTAGATATAGGCAAGCCCCTCTGGTTAAATCTAAAACAACGAATCCATTCAGAAAAACAGGAGAAATAACACAACTCGATGAGAAACATTTTGAAGAGAAGAATAGAGGTAGAAAAATAACTCATTATAAATCAAAATATAAAAAGAAAAAGAAAATTAATGAAACTAAGTATAATAATTCCAGCGCATCTCCAAACGACCAAAGCAGTCCGACATAATCAAATATTTCTGATAATCACTTACTATTTTTTATATGTTTCACCCGATACGTCAATGAACAAAGTATCGAAGTCAACCCAATTCAAGCCAAAAATGGTTACCTAATCTTTAATACTGGGTCAATAAGTTTACCTTTCAATTATGAATATCATTACTTAACTGTGAACATAACAAAAACAGAACAAATGTATAATAATATAATTAAACAATCACAAGAATACGAAAATGTATCCCAAGTTCAATATTTAGTAGAGAAATTAATAAGAGAAATGAATGGCATTAGAATAGTGAAGCGCAGCAAACGTGGCTTAGTTAATTTTATGGGCACAATATACAAATACCTTTTTGGAACATTAGATCAAACAGATATGGAAGAGTTAGAGCAAAAAATTCAGATTTTGTCAGAAAATACCGTACAAAATAACGAACTCAACGAAGTAATAAAAGAAGTAAACAAAGGAATAGAAATAATAAATTTTTTAAGCACAATACATGAAGGAGACCAGAGACTTAACATTTTACTATTTAAGTTACAACAGTTTACAGAGTATATAGAAGATATTGAACTAGGAATGCAGCTGACGAGACTTGGCATATTTAACCCCAAATTATTAAAACATGACTATTTAACAAATATAAACTCCGAAAAAGTGCTAAATATTAAAACTTCAACTTGGTTAAAAACTGACACAAACGAAATTCTTTTAATTTCCCATATCCCGAAAGATATTATCAAAACACCAATTTTCACAATAGTACCGTATCCCGATAGCAACAAAAATATCCTAATGGAAAATATAAGCGACAAATATTTTGTTCAAGACAATAAAACTTTCTTAGCATCTTCAAAAAAAGCAGTACTTTACAAATGTATAACAGGTATTCTCAATCACACAAAAAGCTGAAGCCGATCTTTTAAAAACCTTTACAATCAATTCATTTATTTAACATTTATATCAGTCAATTACAATTACAAAAAATTTTAAAAATATTTATTCAATTGTCACCGTTTTATGTTTGTAAAAGAAGGCAAACACCGGCCAAAGTCCATTTACTATCACGTTCCTTACTTTTTTAAGTTAAAAGTCCATACAAATGTTGGTCCACGAAGTCTGAAACAAAAAAAATATTTGCATGTGATTAGTAGACCAAAAAAATTTTATGTAATTTGTTAAGATAATCAATCAGCCAAATTTACTACATCGAATATATTCTATATATATATATGCAATTGCATAAAAATCTGAACACGTTATCATAAAGCTGCCATAGGAAAAATTAATTAATTGCCGAAATTATGGTTTTAAATGGATTTTCATAGTATAGTGTATTACAGATTTTAACACACCAGTTGTTTTAGTTAGTCTTTTTTATTACATATATATTTGTGAAGTGAATCATTTGTGTTCGTATAAAGTATCTTTGAGGTTAAGATTATCGTATAGTCTCTTTGAGGTTGTCGTTAAACGTGACATCCAATACAGAAAGTAGGTTGAATACAAAGTTAAACGTATATTAAGAACCGACAACGCTCACCGTCGTCATGCGGCTTCGTTTTCTTCATTTCCCATTCTATCTGGCAACTTTGGCCATCATTCTTATGAGCCTATCTTCGTCAGCGCCACTGATGGTGCCCACAGTACGATTATTCTTGAGGAAAATAAATTTCGGCATGCTGCGGACTTTGTACTTCTCGGTGAAGGACTCGAACCTATCCATATCGATTTTCAGAACAGTCGGCTTGTCGTCATATCTGCGTGCCAGAGATTTTACCAGTTTTTACATATCTTTACAGGGGCAGAAACAGGTGGAGCAGAAATCCAGCAAAATCCCTTTGTCGACGGCAGAGCCAATACGTCTGTAGAAATCGTTCATGCTGTGTACGCTAGTCATTTTATAAATTTTCCTTGATTTTGCTTGTTTTTCACGTTTAAGAAGATCGGAAAAAGTTTGTTAATAACGGAATAGAATCGCCGGATAATATACCCCTTTTAGGCCATGGATTTTAAAAAAATTCATGGTCTACTGTATTTGTCGGAACGGAAATGTGCGTAACAGGCAGAAGGAGGCATCTCCGACCCCATAAACTATATATATTCTGAATCAGTATCAGTAGCCGAGTCGATTGAGCCATGTCTGAATGTCCGTCTGTATGAACAACTGGATTTCAGAAACTATAAGAGCTAGAGTCATTAAATTTTGCGACAACATACGTATATATTGCAGTGTCTCAAAGTTTTTTTAACAGTTGGACACGCCCCTTCCCGCCTCTGTAAATCAGTAATAACTATTTAAAAACTACAATATTAGTTCAACAACCAAAGTTGTGAAAATTTCATTTAAATCGGACTATTAATAAGTGAGATATGATATGAATTAAACTCACTTTGAACATATATACTTAAGCATACCGAAGTTCAAATCTAGCGTCAGACACACAGCATTTTAAACTTTTTATTTGCATTGTATGGTAACAAAATTGGTTGACAATGCAGCTTTTCCGATAGGCCGAGAAGTGAGGCAATGGCCAAGTGGTTAGAGTGGCGGACGGCTGTGAGAGGGTGAGTGTGTTCAACTCCCGGTTGAGGCGGGTGCGAATTTTCATTTATTATATATTTATTATTTTATTTTTTTTATTTATTTTATTCTAATAAAATTCGGACGGCGATTCCGGTTTATTACGGTATAATATGATAATCCATGGCCTTATACAGGTCAGCACCTGACTGTAGCGTTAGTATTTTTTGGTTATGAATACAAATTCAAGCGTTTATTAATAATTATTATTATTTATATAAAATATTAAATAACACAAGGCTCCATAAAAATAAAGTTTCACGATTTGGGTATGCGGCATATGCATAGGTTTCTGAATCCGAGTCAGAGTTTCGACATCTCAAAAAAACTGAAAATCCTTCGAATATCTCCCATAGATCGTAATCTAGAACCGTGATCTAGGTATGAGATATATGTTTAAACGTGTATTTTTAACTTCTTAGCCCGATAATAAGAATAACAGAAATAATTATAAAATAAATCAAACACCGAATATATATCGCGGGTATATATTATCTAACCGATAGTCAAAAGCGTTTATTACTTGGGGTAGTATTAGCTGATGATCCAGCTCAGGAATAAGAAATAACGAAACAACATGAAATCACCGCAGGAACAGGTCAAGGACTAGTGATATAGGAACCAATTGGATCGCCTTTCGCCGCAATTGCGAACTTCAATTTATTTTGTACAGAAGTATAGTCTGGACATACCATAAGTGGGACCGTGGAGCAAATACGTAGTCGCCTGTTACATTCGTGACCCAGGGAGAACTATCGAAGAACCAGTTGCAACGGGTGATGGGTCATATACAGTGGCAATAGGACAAGTTTCGCCTGGAGCAGACAAAACATCAGTTGTAAGACTGCTTGCTTTTCCTAAGAATATTATAATAAAATCGATTCCGGATTTGACTTTATTGAGAAACTAATTTGTTATTTTATAGCTCCCTAATTTTTTAGGGAGCAATATCTTGATTGCCAATGTGGCTCTGCTGGAAGTTTGGCACTAGCAAACGTGTGCTCGTCAAAAGGAAAATGCTATTTACACTTTTATTAGTGGTCATTTATCTGACAGCAATCTGGCATTAAATGAGCGATACTTAAAGGAAAAGTCAAGAATGTTTTCCGTCAATTTAATGCGAAAATGGCGAAAATGTAATCGTAAAATTATTGACTTTTCAATAGTGCATTCAAAGTGGTTAGAAGAACACTTAGTCCTAAAGGTACAAGGATATTATAAAAAGCAAATAAATAAAACTGGACGCCCAAAAACGTCATATTATTTTAAAATTGCAAGTGGCCGAAGACAGCAAGCAGACGAACTTGCAAAGGCGCAGTATCACAATGAACGCCTTTTGGTTCAAGCTGCAATGCTAGCTGCACGGAAGCGCGGCTTGCTAGATCTTGCAGCCATATTAAAATTGCTTTTTTTGAATCCAGCTAAGGACAAAAGCATAAGAAAATTAATAATAAAGCCCGTTGAACTGCAGGTGCGTTCTTCTATTAATGATGGATTAAGTCCACTTCATTGTTGGATTCGATTTTTGGAATTCATACTTCATACAGGGTACAAAATTGTCGTAAAAAAGTGGAGAATCGTGAATGAAGTCGACAAAATTTTGGTCTTAGAGTGAAAAAAATGCATTCAGCAAATGTTTTGGCAGAAATTATCGCTCAAGGTTGATCAACCAAAGCAAGGCGGATTCGGTAGCACTAATGTTGTCACGCCGTGCATTTAATAACTATAAGTTGATTTCCGATATAACAGGCGTTGACATGCAGCTCATTTTTAATATGAGAACAATATTGATAAGTCTGTGTTGTCAGTTGCCCCTAAACCTTGTAAATTATGAGCAACTTTGACATACAACTGAAGAAATAATTGTTGACAAATATCCATGGCTTCCAATGACAGCGACCGTCCACAAAATATTGGTGCATCCAAGGAAATCTTGGAGCAAACAATTCTTCCAGTCGGCTATTTTGGAGAAGAGGCAGCAGAATCAAGAAATAAGACAGACTCCACCATGCAAGGAAGCATAATCGTATTTGTGCCTTCGCAGAGCAATGGATACTTCGAACCCCATAATCTCATCTATCAACTTAAAAACGCGTTCGACTATGTCTTCCACCCGAAGTGATTGAATTGTTAGCATGCGAATTTCAACCAGCAAACGATTCTTCAGACTGTGCTGATTGTGAACAGGAAGACAACTATGAATTTTTAAACAACAATGAAATCGAAAATGAACTTTAAAAATATAACATAACATAAAAAAAAATACTAACGCTACAGTCAGTTCTGACTGTATAAGGCCATGGATTATCATATTATACCGTAATAAAAATTTTAACGGTATGGAATCGCCGCCCGAATATTATTAGAATAAAATAAATAAAATAAAATAATAAGTAATTAATAAATGAAAATTTGCACCCGCCTCAACCGGGAGTTGAACACACGCACTCTCTCACAGCCGTCCGCCACTCTAACCACTCGGCCATTGCCTCACTCCTTGGCCTATCGGCAAAGCTGCATTGTCAACCAATGTTGTTAACATACAATGCAAATAAAAAGTTTAAAATGCTGTGTGGCTAGATTTGAACTTCGGTATGCTTGCGTAAATTAGGTCTGCTTAAGTATAAATGTATGTTCAAAGTGAATTTAATTCGTATCATATCTCACTTATTAATAGTCCGATTTAAATGAAATTTTCACATAACGCCCGTGGCAAAGTATTTGTCATGTAAGATATACAACTTTGGTTGTTGAGCTAATATTGTAGTTTTTAAATAGTTATTACTGATTTACGGAGGCGGGAAGGGGCGTGTCCAAATTTTAAAAAAACTTTGAGACACTGCAATATATACGTATGTTGTCGCAAAATTTGATGACTCTAGCTCTTATACTTTCTGAGATCCAGGTGTTCACACAGACAGACAGACGGACAGACGGACAGACAGACATGGCTCAATCGACTCGGCTACTGATACTGATTCAGAATATATATAGTTTATGGGGTCGGAGATGCCTCCTTCTGCCTGTTACGCACAATTCCGTTCCGACAAACACAATAGTCCATGAATTTTTTAAAATCCATGGCCTAAAAATACTAACGCTACAGTCAGGTGCTGACTGTATAAGGCCATGGATTATCATATTATACCGTAATAAAAATTTTAACGGTATGGAATCGCCGCCCGAATATTATTAGAATAAAATAAATAAAAAAAAGTAAAATAAAATAATAAATAATCAATAAATGAAAATTCGCACCCGCCTCAACCGGGAGTTGAACACACGCACTCTCTCACAGCCGTCCGCCACTCTAACCACTCGGCCATTGCCCCATACCTTGGCCTATCGGCAAAGCTGCATTGTCAACGAATTTTTTTTACCAACAATGCAAATAAAAAGTTTAAAATGCTGTGTGTCTGACGCTAGATTTGAACTTCGGTATGCTTGCGTAAATTAGGTCTGTTTAAGTATAAATGTAAGTTCAAAGTGAGTTTAATTCGTATCATATCTCACTTATTAATAGTCCGATTTAAATGAAATTTTCACATAACGCCCGTGGCAAAGTATTTGTCATGTAAG
Source organism: Zaprionus lachaisei (assembly GCA_018901815.1). Lineage (NCBI taxonomy): Eukaryota > Metazoa > Arthropoda > Insecta > Diptera > Drosophilidae > Zaprionus > Zaprionus lachaisei. The sequence goes on from JAEIFI010000119.1 coordinate 19,148, forward strand.
ATATACAACTTTGGTTGTTGAGCTAATATTGTAGTTTTTAAATAGTTATTACTGATTTACGGAGGCGGGAAGGGGCGTGTCCAAATTAAAAAAAAAAAAACTTTGAGACACTGCAATATATACGTATGTTGTCGCAAAATTTGATGACTCTAGCTCTTATACTTTCTGAGATCCAGGTGTTCATACAGACAGACAGACGGACAGACGGACAGACGGACAGACAGACATGGCTCAATCGACTCGGCTACTGATACTGATTCAGAATATATATAGTTTATGGAGTCGGAGATGCCTCCTTCTGGCTGTTACGCACAATCCGTTCCGACAAACACAATATTCCATTTAAAATCCATGGCCTAAATATATATATATGGGGAGGAGTTGGGGACACGCCCACTTTTACAAAGTATTCCTGGAGCATGTGTAAAACATCAAAAAAATTTCATCCAAATAAATCCAGTAGTTTCAGAGTGTAATTTCGGCTCCAAGCCGAGGTCCGCCCAATTGATTAATATGTTTAGTTTAGTTTAAGGGACAATGGACTTGTGTCCATTAGATGTTAAAAATCGGACAATTGACTTGTGTCCATTAGATGTTAAAAATCGGGTGTGTCTTAAGTCTACATACAAAAAGCTTTCTTAGCCTAAATCGAGGAGCAGCGCTGCCAGCGTAGCTTGCAGCGCCTTCGCGCTTATATGCATATCTTATGTATACATATATGTATTGTCGCGAAGCGACGACGTCGGGGGAGGAAGAGTGCTATGTACATACATGGTAAGCGGTCAGCGCATAGCCAGCGTGAGAATGCTGACTATGCACTTATGTTTGTTGGCCTTCAAGTGGATGCTCGTATTACTCATACACTTGGGCAGACTATATATTTATTTATATTGCAACAATGTGCTACAATGTAATTGTTGTTATATTTTAATATATGTGCATACCATTTGTAAAAAAAACTGGTCAAAGTCCCCATAGTGCACTGCAAGGAATTTTATAAATAAACTTTTTTTTGTCTTGTGAATCTGTTTTTACCCTTCGACTATTGAAAATGGTCAAAAAAAGGGTATACTTTGTGGAAATGTACATATGTAACAGACAGAAGGAGGCGTCAGAGACCCCATAAAGTATATATATTCTTACTCAGGATCACAAGCCGAGTCGATTGAGCCATGTCTGCCTGTCTGTCTGTCTGTCTGTGTGAACGCACAGATCTCAGATATTATAAAAACTAAATTTGGCAGGTATTTGGAAGCTGATCAAGTTTATTTCAAATGTTAGGTGCCACGGCCACCGCCCCCGCAAATCAATAATTTAATTTGTAAGCACTGTATACAACTTTCTGACTTTAACATATACTAAGCTCATTAAAATATCTACGTATTCTCTAAATTGCAATCCGATCGGACAACAAACACAGAAGTTATTTAAGAAAGTATGATAAAACCAAGTGCTTGTATCAGCTAACAAGGGATGCGGGCGAGCGCAAAGGGCGAGCGCCATCTGTCGGCAATAATTTAAAATCATGCGTATTTGTATGTGTATGAATTTAACAAATTAAAGTACACCGGAACATAGCTCGAAGGGTATCCCACTGTCACGCGACTGAGGTTTTTTCTATTTTTTTTGACTTATTATTATTATAAAAAGTGTTTATGTGTTGAACGGTTTATATGCTATTTGTATTTCTGTATTATTGTAACAGTCGAATCTCATTAATCTTTTTGATAACGTTGTTACATAGATTTGATCTATAATATATATTATTTAAGTTATCTATTCGTAGTTTCTCTTGGTCTCTCCTGATATTTTTTAATAACATTTTTTATTTACGTTTTTGGAATGTCGTTGTCCGTAAGTATTTCTATTTCCTTTTTAATTTCTTTATGGTTCATTGTCAGATATGTCAAACATTCGTTTTATACAGCCCCTTGATGTATTTATTATCATCGTCCTTGGGTGTTTCGTTGCCATTGGTTTCTTATACCATTTAAGTTTTAATTTTCCTCCTACTCTATTAATTATTGACGCTGCAAGTGAAGCCAAGATGACGCCATAATTTTTTTTCGCCACAATGAAGTAAAAAGAGATGATGAAATTACTAACTGAGAATACATACAATACATAGAAACGTTAAGTGAAATAACATAACATGTAAAACGAACAACTCTAATACTCTGTTAATGCTCATCTTTGCTTCGGCTGTTTAATCCGCTGCAAAGGGACCAAAGAGTAACTATTGTATACTAGAATTAGTCTTCTATTGATCTTGACAAATGAACTGCAATTATATTTTAACACTAATAATCTTTTAATATCGGGTCAAAGTTTGTTCGTTTTCGTTAAATTTCGTATTTGAAAAACCCTTCAGATTTTACATTGGCGCCCGAGCAGGGACATCGGTATTATTAATATTTTATTATTTTGTTGATTATTCATGGAGTAAATTTGGTTTTCGCATTTTTAAGTGCCAAGATATGTCAAGCATCAAGGGAAGTGTCTATGGAATCCACCAAAAGCTACGAGGTAATCTGCACCATAAATTGAGTTATTTGTGTCGACCCGCAATTGTGCGAGAATACCAAATTATTGGCCAAAAACAAATTATTGTGTAGTGTGATTGTGCACCTTAATATGTACATATGGTATATTTACATACACATATAAAGTTACAAGAGTCTCAATTATCAATCACAATCTCTCTCACACCTATACACATGTGTGTGTTGTAAGGATGTTTTCTCAGGCTGGGGTAGATATATCAGTCTCGCCAGGGTCTTTACAGAAAATTTATAAATACTAGGACTACTATGACTTTAGCAAGAGAGGCTACATATCCCTACTGGGATATGTACAGGGTATATGAGACGCACATGGTCCACATCACGCACGTGTGCTCGTTGACCATGTGGGCCGCGGGTACTTTCGCTTGCACTCTCCAAGTCGCCCAGTGGTGTATTCCACCACGTCGCAACTTGTTAGAGCCCACGCTCACGCACCCACTCGTCACCTACTGGACTGTCACGACATGCACTGTGCGTGTGTACACTCAGAATAGCTTACTGGCCAGCGGAGCACCAGAAAAGCGCTACTCTGCGAATACATACTCACACGGGCACACACGTACAGACACTTTCACACAAATGCTCTAGAGGGAAGAGAATTTATCACTGGGTATTTAAATAATCACGGCTGGTTTTGTTTCGGTATATTAATAACATGGCTTTATTGTCTAAGAGATTGTTGTTTCCTCACACTAGTTCTTATACTACGTAGTCCCTGCCTTCCTGCCTACTTCGCACCATTACGTAGCTCGAAAATCCGAGATCTAAATATTAAAGTTTTACTGCTCACCTTGATTCTCCTGCGACAGGATTCATCTTCGTTTTTTTTTTTTTTTAAGGTCCTTGGGCTGGCACTTTATTTTTATTTGCACTTTGACTTTGCACTATTTTGTTTCCCCGCGGGAAGAGCTTGCTGCCGGCTTATTTTGCTGCTCACGAACGACTGTCCTTGCCCTAGATTTCGCAGCTCTCATTTCGCTGCTTGTGCTTTGCTGCCTATGTCTCGCTGCTGCGTATGTCGCCGCTGCTTGCACGACGCCGCTGCTTGCATGTCGCCGCTGCCTTCCGCCGATCGTGCCTGGCTGCTGTGACTCTGCTCGCACTTCGCTGCCTGCGCGCCGCCGCTGCTTGCATAGCGTCGCTGCTAGCCTGACCTCGCTGCTGGCCTAGGCGTCGCTGCTGGTCTAGGCGTCGCTGATGGCCTAGGCGTCGCTGCTTGTGTGTCGCCGCTATCCAAAAATCGGTCGCTGCCTGTCTGGCGCCGCTGCCCTAAAATTGGTCGCGATCCCGTTGCCTGTGCGCCTTGTGCTGTTTATGCACGAGCTCTTGGTACCCAAGCACCGTTACTTGTGCAAGTTACTTGTGCTGCCTGAGTCTATGCGCGAGCTCTGGGTCCCGAGGCACCGTTACTTGTACGCGCACAAGGTCTGGGTACCGACGCACCGTTACTGGTGCTGGTGTTCGACTGTGCGCCAGCTCTGAGTACCGAGGCACCGTTACTACGCATGGGTACCGAACGTCTGGAGTTACCCTACGTTGTGTGCCCTTTTAGGGGCTTAGAGATAGCTTAAGTATCTATTTATTAAATATTAGAAAAAATAATAGTGTGACGTCGCTTCATGTGACGTCACAGAAGAAAAACAAAAAAATAAAAAATATACATCTAACATTAAATGTGGCGTCGCTTCATGCGGCCTTCACTTTCGCTCGCGGACGGTCACTGCCCCGTGCTGGTTGACCCGCTCGCGGTATTTGACCCCAGACCCCGGTGTCGCCGACCTTGGAAGGGGCGTCGGAGGGCTCAGTCCGCACCATCGTCAGCAACGCCTGTCCGAGCTCGAGGCGGTGGTCGATCACCGGGTGACAAGGGGGACGTGAGAAGTCCTCGTCGTCATTCGACCCCTCCTCGGAGGACGAGGAGAACGGCCCGGCCAGCACCTTCATATACACACTCCTCCCTTTAAGCTCTTCAGGGGAGGAGGTGTAATGATGCGCCAAGATCGCGCTTGTGGAAAGATCAGGTCGTCCTCCATCGTGCAAGCCTGGCTTTCGGTCGGCGTTTGGTGGCGTAGCTGGAGAGGCCGCTGCTTGCGGTGGCAATGGTGGAAGTCCCTCGCTGTCAGCCTTGCTGACGGGGCTATAGCACCCTGTCTCCTCCGGGTAGGCGGTCGGCTCCTGGACTGCGGGGGTGCCGGCCAGGAAATGGTCGACAAAACGGTGGATGGCGATGAAGTTGGGTATGTCCGGGACCCATTCCGCCGTCTCTTCGGGCTCGGCGATACTGGTGGCGACGGGTACCGTCTCTCGAGGGACCAGGGGAGGCATGTCGCTGAAACCCCACTCGTCATCCATCAGGTCGATGACCCCGTCCCCGGTTGATCGCTGGACTAGCCGGTGCCATTCGCGATTCGACACAGGGCTGTTGACCCTCGCTGGTCGGTTCCACCCCATGGAATGCCTTCAGGTCGGCCAATCCTGCGCTGCGCCTCTTCTTTGTCTTCGCGTCTTGGAGGCGTACGATCATGGGCGAGATGTAGCTTACGACTCGATATGGTCCATCTTAGCGAGGTCCCAACTTGGCAGCGCATCCATTGGCTGCCTTCGACAGATGGTTCTGTTTTAACAGTACGAAGTCGCCGATGGCCGGCTTCCACTCTCGGCGGCGCAAGTTGTAACACTTCGCTTGGTCCGCGCTTGCTTGTTGCGCATTCTCGGCGACAGTTTTGAACACGTCCTGCAGGTGTCGTTCCTTCTCCTCGGGCACTTTTGATTCCGCTCGTATGATTGGAGTCACCTCTTCGTAAAGAGCTCCTGGCAGGCGAGGCTGGCGCTCTTGTATTAGATACGCTGGGTTAAATCCGGTAGTGTCCGAGGCGCTTGTGTTGATCGCCAGGCTGATCTCTGGGAGGCGTTCCCTCGTCCCACGACCGCTGCTGATCGTCCAGGTACTGTTCCACCATGGTCTTCACGGTCCTGTTTACCCTCTCTGTGGGGTTCTGCTGCGGGGTGTACGGCGCGGTGTGCTGCACAGTCATGCCGAGCTGCTTACAAAACGTGGCGAAGGCTCGGCTTGTAAACTGCGTCCCGTTGCCGCAAACGAACGTCTTCGGCACTCCAAACCTGGCCAGAATCCGTTCTCTGAACGAGCGCATCAGGTGTACTGCCGTTGCTTTACGCAAGGGCACCAGTTCCACCCACTTTAAAAAGGCGTCGAAGAATACCAGTAACATGGTATTCCCGTGGGTAGAGCGCGGGAGTGGTCCTACGAAGTCCGCACAGAGTACGTCGAATGGTGCCTGCACCTGCCGTGTGTGCATCTGTCCAGGCAGTTTCAGTTGGCTGATTTTGAAGGCAGGTCTCGCACTTCCGTACGTAACGTGCTACGTCCCGGAAGAGGCCTGCCCAGAAATATCACTGGGTATTTAAATAATCACGGCTGGTTTTGTTTCGGTATATTAATAACATGGCTTTATTGTCTAATAGATTGTTCTTTCCTCGCACTAGTTCTTATACTACGTAGTCCCTGCCTTCCTGCCTACTTCGCACCATTACGTAGCTCGAAAATTCGAGCTCTAAATATTAAAGTTTTACTGCTCCGTTTGATTCTCCTGCGACAGGATTCATCTTCGTTTTTATTTTTTAAGATTCTTGGGCTGGCACTTTATTTTTATTTGCACTTTGACTTTGCACTATTTTGTTTCCCCGCGGGAAGAGCTTGCTGCCGGCTTATTTTGCTGCTCACGAACGACTGTCCTTGCCCTAGATTTCGCAGCTCTCATTTCGCTGCTTGTGCTTTGCTGCCTATGTCTCGCTGCTGCGTATGTCGCCGCTGCTTGCACGACGCCGCTGCTTGCATGTCGCCGCTGCCTTCGGCCGATCGTGCCTGGCTGCTGTGACTCTGCTCGCACTTCGCTGCCTACACGCCGCCACTGCTTGCATAGCGTCGCTGCTAGCCTGACGTCGCTGCTGGCCTAGGCGTCGCTGCTTGTCTGTCGCCGCTGTCCAAAAATCGGTCGCTGCCTGTCTGGCGCCGCTGCCCTAAAATTGGTCGCGATCCCGTCGCCCGCACAAGCTCTGGGTACCGAGGCACCGTTACTAAGCATGGGTACCGAACGTCTGGGGTTACCCTACGTTGTGTGCCCTTTTCCTATATTCTGCCTACGCCCCTTTCTTTTGCCTATGCTTCTGCTTATATCTTAAGGAAATACTATAGGGTATATTGGGCTTAGAGATAGCTTAAGTATCTATTTATTAAATATTAGAAAGTCGTAATAGTGTGACGTCGCTTCATGGGACGTCACAAAAAAAATATATATATATCTAAAAATAAATGTGGCGTCGCTTCATGCGGCGTTACATATGGATATTCAATTTTCGGAATTTGCTGTTTACATTTGTTGTATTGCAGTTTTGTAGAACAATTTAGAGTTGTCGCTGCAATTGTTGCACACAAAGTTCAAAGTCGCTTATTCGGTCATTGAACTTTTGCTATCTGCCTGTTCCGTTTTGGAGTTAGCGGTTGTGAGATTACAGCTATTTTTAGGCCATGGATTTTAAAAAATTCATGGACTATTGTGTTTGTCGGAACGGAATTGTGCGTAACAGGCAGAAGGAGGCATCTCCGACCCCATAAACTATATATATTCTGAATCAGTATCAGTAGCCGAGTCGATTGAGCCATGTCTGTCTGTCCGTCTGTCCGTCTGACCGTCTGTCCGTCTGTCTGTCTGTATGAACACCTGGATCTCAGAAAGTATAAGAGCTAGTCATCAAATTTTGCGACAACATACGTATATATTGCAGTGTCTCAAAGTTTTTTTTAAAATTTGGACACGCCCCTTCCCGCCACCGTAAATCAGTAATAACTATTTAAAAACTACAATATTAGCTCAACAACCAAAGTTGTATATCTTACATGACAAATACTTTGCCACGGGCGTTATGTGAAAATTTCATTTAAATCGGACTATTAATAAGTGAGATATGATACGAATTAAACTCACTTTGAACATACATTTATACTTAAGCAGACCTAATTTACGCAAGCATACCGAAGTTCAAATCTAGACACACATCATTTTAAACTTTTTATTTGCATTGTATGGTAACAAAATTGGTTGACAATGCAGCTTTGTCGATGGGCCAAGGAGTGAGGCAATGGCCGAGTGGTTAGAGTGGCGGACGGCTGTGAGATAGTGCGTGTGTTCAACTCCCGGTTGAGGCGGGTGCAAATTTTCATTTATTAATTACTTATTATTTTATTTTATTTATTTTATTGTAATAATATTCGGGCGGCGATTCCATACCGTTAAAATTTGTATTACGGTATAATATGATAATCCATGGCCTTATACAGTCAGCACCTGACTGTAGCGTTAGTATTTTTTTTATTTATTTTATTCTAATAATATTCGGGCGGCGATTCCATACCGTTAAAATTTTTATTACGGTATAATATGATAATCCATGGCCTTATACAGTCAGCACCTGACTGTAGCGTTAGTATTTTTTTTCTGTCGCTTAGCAAAGAAGTCGACTAATCTTTGTGCATTGAGTGTTCCGTTATTTCGTGTAGCCGTTTGTTCCGTTAATTGTTTGTCTTCTCAGCTAAGTAGTTACATCTTACGTAGCTTATACCCTGTACACATAGGTAAAAGGGTATATAGATCGAACGGTCAAGTTGTACATTGAACATTAATTTTCTTGTTGATTACTGGATATCGCACTTAGCATTTATTCCCATTAAAGTTCGTAAGCTAGTAAAGTTAAGTTACTAATCATGGGCAATGAAGAAGATTCCAAACCAAGCTAGTAAGCTAGTAAAGTTAAGTTACTAATCATGGGCAATGAAGAAGATTCCAAACCAGCAAGCAGCTCTAAGCGTATGGCAACAACGGTTCAAGCATTAGATCGGCTTATAGGAATTTTAGGTGCCTTTTTAATACATTGATTGATGCCGATCATTCACTATCAAAGTTAGACAAATTTAATTACTTGCTACCATGTCTAACAAATGAAGCGTTAAGAGTGGTGAAACCATTTCAATTGTCAGACAGTAATTATCAAAAGGCTTTGGAGAGTCTTGATGCTGTTATGGAATTAAGTAGCAAATTATGTTTATTCATTTATTTCACTTAATTCTACAGTTTTTATTCTTCGTAATTGTGTGTAGCTCTTTATGGCGTCGCGTTTTTTAGCGGTGGTTTCTAACTCGATTGCAGCCGTGTGTCATCCCTTAAGAAAACGTGCGAGCAGGTTTTGAGATAAAAAAATTTCTTTTTTTATATCCCCCCCATGGCTTGTCGAAAAATTCTCCAGGCAGCCGTAGAGTGGTTCCGTAAACAAGCTCAGCCGGAGTAGCGTTGAGATCTTCTTTTATTGAGCTAGCTCGTAAACCAAGGAGTACAATAGGAATGCTATCTGCCCAATTGGAGTTAGTGTGACATTTGATTGCGCTCTTTAAGGTCTCATTCTCTCCACTAAGCCATTTGCTTGCGGGTGATAGGCCGTTGTCCGCAGGTGCTTAGATCCGGTTAGTTTTGGAGTCCTTGAGTTTGCTAATTTCGGTGGTGATGAAGGGTGGCATGCCAAATTGTTCGATCCAGCCACTGAGTAGCTCCTTTGCAATCGTCTCTGCTGTTATATCAGCTATTGGTATTGCAGTCGGCCATCGAGTAAATCGATCTATACAAGTAAGGCAATACCTTAAATTGTCAGATATTGGCAAAAGTCCGATTATGTTGACGTTTATATGCTCGAATCGTTTGTCAGGAAGGTTGAATTTCTGCAAAGCGGCCTTATTGTGCCGTCCGATTTAAGCGATTTTTTAAGCTCGCTGAAAGTTGTTGCAGTTGCTAACCCAGCGCGCGATGTCCCTTTTCATGTCCTTCCACACGAAACGTTCGGTGATAAGCCTTACGGTAGCCCGCTTGCCTGGATGCGATAATTTGAGCAGTGAGTAATAATTTGCTTACGAAAATCCTGTGTAATATATGGACGGATTCGATTTTGAGCTGTATCAGAGTACAGTGGTGCCTTGGAGCCAGTTAGTTGAATTTGTTTGAGTTGCAAAGCAGAGCTATGGAGCTGCTGTTTCAATTCCTCATCCATTTGTTGACTCTCAGTCCGTTTTTCGAAGTCGATTTGATCCTCATTGCAAGCACTGAAAGTACATCGGCAACGATATTATCTTTACCAGGAATGTGCTGAATATCTGTAGTGTATTCGCTGATGAAGCTAAGCTGGAGTGTTTGTTTAGGCGTAGTCTTTTCTGGATTCTGCTGAAATGCAAAAGTGAGGGTCTTATGATCGGTTAGTATCGTACAGCTGCGGCCAATCATGTGAGCGAAGTATTTCACTGCCAGGTAGATTGCTAGTAGCTCCCGATCATATGAGCTTTGCCTCTTTTGTGAATCCGAAATCCTCTTCGAGTAAAAACCCAGAGGCTTGAGACAGTCATTTGTGTATTCGTTTAATGCTGCACCTACACAAAAGTTGCTGGCGTCCACGTGCAGGACTAGCTTTGCATTGGTAGATGGATGCGCTAATGCTGTGACTTGAGCCAAATCGTGTTTACACTGCTCAAACATTTGTAAAGCCTCTTCGTTCCATTTTTTGCGCAGTCCGTTTTGTCTCAATCGAGTGAAGACGTTCCTTACGTGTTGGAAGTGCTCTTCAGCGTTTTGAGATGCTATACAGATGTCGTCTATGTAAACTATTACATAATTCATATCACGAAATATTTGATCCATGAATCGTTTGAACGTTTGGCTCGCGTTGCATAGCCCAAAAGTCATTACATTGAATTCTTATAGTCCGAATGGGGTAATGATGGCCGTTTTTTTTGCGATGCTCAGGTGCGATTGGGATCTGATGATATGCCCTTTCCTGATCAATTGTTGAAAAAATAAATTTTTCGTTCAGCTTGTATGAGAAGTCATGAATATGCGGCAGTGGATACCTGTCAGGCCTTGTGACATGATTCAGTCGTCTGTAGTCTCTACAAGGGCGCCATTCATTTTTGGTCTTCTTAGCCACCATGTGCAATGGGCTAGCCCATTGACTGCTTCTGGGGCTACAAATGCCTTGCCTTAGCATGTAGCCAAATTCTCTTTTGGCGATTGCCAACTTTTCTGGATTTAGTCGACGCGCTTTGCTGACCACTGGTTGATCCTTTGTGAAAATATAGTGCTGAACAGCTGTCTTGGCGTTCCGAGAATTGTAGTTGCATGGTTTTCGCAGATCGCTGTATTCACGCAGAAGTGCTTTGTAGCGGTCATTGTTTGTGGGCGAAACTATGTGCACCTTTTCTACCTCCACACTGCAGATGGATCCTCTGTCGAAAAGCTTTGTAGAGCTGTCGATGAGGAGCTTATAGCGTAGATCTACCACTAGATTGTATGCCTGAAGAATATCGGCTCCGATAATTGGTTTGGTGACGTCAGCGATGGTGAATTGCCAGCTCATGATCTTGTTCAAGCCGAAGCAATTTTGGTGCCAAATGTCTTGATTGGAGTTCCGTTTACAGCATACAGTTTGTTTGTGGTCTCAGAGCTACGATCTGTGGGTGGTAAAATGGAAAAATCAGCTCCGGTGTCGATTAAAAAACGGACTTTAGTTGTTCTGTCTGTTACGAATAATCTGCGGCTTTCATTAGCTCCCACTTCGTTAACCGCTGCTGTCGAAGTGAGCTTTAGTTTTTTGTAGTGAGTTTTTTGAAATTCGCAGGGCTCTACGCATTTTTTGGCTTTGGCGCCAAATCTGGCGTCGTAGTAACAAAATGGCGAAATAGACTTAGAAATATTGTTTCAGCGGTCTTTTGTCGATATATTGGATTTCATCTTTATTTCCTTGCGCAGCGCGTCAATTTCTGCCAGTAGATCGTTGTTAGCTTCATGTGCCACCGAAATCGAAGGTTTACTCTGAGCCTCCATTACTTTGTCCGCTGCCAGAGACACTTTGGTTAAGTCGCCGTCAATAATAGATGCGATACTTATTCGGAAGTTTTTCCAACCAGAGTGTCTTGATAACTTTCTCGGAGACATTGTTGTGTGCTAGCTTCCTCGCTCGTTTCAACAATTGTGAAGGCTTCAGATCGCCTAACTGCATTTTAGGAATGAGTTTGTTAAGTTTGCGCTCATCAGAATCGGTGTATTCCTTAATTAGGGTGCGTTTGATTGCATCATACTTGTTGATCACTGAAGGATCGCGCATGATGGCATCAATATGTATGAAATGCTGCGGCTCCAAAGATGCAATGACATGGTGGTATTTTGTAGCATCCGTTGTTATGCCAGCAATTGCAAATTGCAATTCCAATTGTATAAAGAACAAGTCCGGTTGTTCCTTGCAAAATGCTGGTGGCTTGACACCTACATGGTAAATTTCTGGCGGCTGAGACTGTGCAGAAGTTGATGCGACAGGTTGTCCCATGTTATCTACGACGTTGTTGCGTTGTTCCTGTGGTGTAGACATATTCACAGAGTTTTATTGCGCGCTTTTGAATTTCCCAACTGTTTGACTGAGTATGCAGTGCGCAAATGTGTGCGTGATTGCATCAGCCAATTTTAGCAATTGATCTTCAAAAAGGTTACGCTTATGTTCATGCGTCGGGGTCACCAATATGGAATTAAGTAGCAAATTATATTTATTCATTTATTTCACTTAATTCTATAATTTTAATCTTTATAATTGTGTGTAGCTTCTTTAGGTGTGTCGCTTTCTTAGTGGTGGCTTGGAGCTGGTCTGTCATCGACTTAACTATCGATTGGTGGAACTTGTTCGCGATGTATCGTGACTGCCATACTCTCTTTGAATTCGCACCGCTTCGCCGCTTTATGATAGCTAGGCTTAAGAAATAAAATGAATTATAGTTTTTATCGTACACAAGTCGAACGCACACATTTTATCGTTCTTGTCGGTTGCTTGTCATTAGTTGCTACCTTCTTTTCAAAGGATAAACATTAAGGAAATCTAATAGATTAACGTTTAAATTGATGAAGCTGTCAGCTGAGCTGAGCAAACTGAAAATGGCACCGAAGAAAACACCCATTGTAACAATTTACATTCAAGGCAATAAAGTATTCTCTTGTGTCAATAAAACGCATTAAATCTGATTTATAATGTTTATACCTTACAAGTTCACGAGGCAAAGGTGGTCTATTGGAGTTCACAGGAAAAGCAAGAGGAAAACGTTGATCAGAAACCGAATTCATAGATGAATTAAA
>JAEIFI010000121.1:0-30404 GCA_018901815.1 Zaprionus lachaisei
TTTAAAAATTTTGAAAATTTTGAAATTCACAACTTTTAAAATTTTTGAAATTTTGAAATTTGAAATTTTTGAAATTTTTTAAAATTTTTAAAATTTTTTGAAATTTTTTGAAATTTTTAAAATTTTTTTGAAAAAATTTTTAAAATTTTTGAAATTTTTGAAATTTTTGAAATTTTTAAAACTTTTGAAATTTTTGAAATTTTTAAAATTTGTGAAATTTTTTTAAAATTTTTGAAATTTGAAATTTTTGAAATTTTGAAATTTTTAAATTTTTGAAATTTTTGAAATTTTTGAAATTTTTGAAATTTTGAAATTTTTGAAATTTTTGAAATTTTTGAAATTTTTCAAAATTTTGAAAATTTTAAATTTTCAAATTTTTAAAATTTTTGAAATTTTTGAAATTTTTAAATTTTTGAAATTTTTAAATTTTTAAAATTTTTCAACCTCTTGAAAATTTTGAAATTCACAAACTTTTAAAATTTTTGAAATCTTTGAAATTTTTGTGAAATTTTTAAATTTTTGAAATTTTTGAAATTTTTAAAATTTTTAAAATTTTTCAACCTCTTGAAAATTTTGAAATTTTCAAACTTTTAAAAATTTTTAAATTTTTTAAATTTTTAAAATTTTTAAACCTTTTGAAATTTGTGAAATTTTGAAATTTTTGAAATTTTTGAAATTTTTTAAATTTATAAATTTTTTGAAATTTTTAAAACTTTTATAAATTTTGAAATTTTTGAAATTTTTAAAATTTTTGAAATTTTGAAATTTTTAAAATTTTTGAAATTTTTAAAAATTTTGAAATTTTTGAAATTTTTAAAAATTTTTGAAATTTTTGAAATTTTTAAAAATTTTTGAAATTTTGAAATTTTTAAAATTTTTGAAATTTTTGAAATTTTTGAAATTTTTAAAATTTTTGAAATTTTTAAAATTTTGAAATTTTGAAATTTTGAAATTTTTGAAATTTTTGAAATTTTTAAAATTTTGAAATTTTTAAAATTTTTGAAATTTTTTTTTTTGAAATTTTTTCAAAATTTTTGAAATTTTTTAAATTTTTGAAATTTTTGAAATTTTTAAAATTTTTCAAATTTTTAAAATTTTTGAAATTTTTAAAATTTTGAAATTTTTGAAATTTTTAAAATTTTTCAACCTCTTGAAAATTTTGAAATTTTTCAAATTTTTAAAATTTTTGAAATTTTTGAAATTTTTGAAATTTTTCAAATTTTTGAAATTTTTAAATTTTTAAAATTTTTCAACCTCTTGAAAATTTTGAAATTCTCAAACTTTTAAAAATTTTTGAAATTTGTGAAATTTGCAAAATTTTTGAAATTTTTAAAATTTTTAAAATTTTTCAACCTCTTGAAAATTTTGAAATTCTCAAACTTTTAAAAATTTTTAAATTTTTTAAATCTTTCAAATTTTTTAAACCTTTTGAAATTTGTGAAATTTTGAAATTGTTGAAATTTTTGAAAATTTGAAATTTTTTTATATTTATAAATTTTTTGAAATTTTTAAAACTTTTATAAATTTTGAAATTTTTGAAATTTTTGAAATTTTTAAAATTTTTGAAATTTTTGAACTTTTGAAATTTTTAAAATTTTTGAAATTTTTAAACCTTTTGAAATTGTTGAAATTTTTAAAAATTATTGATATTTTTGAAATTTTTGAAATGTTTGAAATTTTTAAAATTTTTGAAATTTTTGAAATTTTTGAAATTTTTGAAATTTTTGAAATTTTTAAAATTTTTGAAATTTTTGAAATTTTTAAAATTTTTGAAATTTTTGAAATTTTTGAAATTTTTGAAATTTTTGAAATTTTTGAATTTTTGAAATTTTTGAAATTTTTTAAATTTTTCAAACTCTTGAAAATTTTAAAATTCTCAAACTTTTAAAATTTTTTTTTGAAATTTTTGAAATTTTTTAAATTTTTGAAATTTTTTAAATTTTTAAATTTTTCAACCTTTTGAAAATTTTGAAATTTTTGAAATTTTTGAAATTTTTAAAATTTTTGAAATTTTTTGAAATTTTTAAAATTTTGAAAATTTTTGAAAATTTTGAAATTTTTAAAATTTTGAAATTTTTGAAATTTTTGAAATTTTTTAAATTTTTAAAATTTTTAAAATTTTGAAAATTTTGAAATTTTTAAATTTTTGAAAATTTTTGAAATTTTTGAAATTTTTAAAATTTTTGAAATTTTTAAAATTTTTGAAATTTTTGAAATTTTTGAAATTTTTGAAATTTTTGAAATTTTTGAAATTTTTGAAATTTTTAAAATTTTTGAAATTTTTGAAATTTTAAAATTTTTAAAATTTTTGAAATTTTTGAAATTTTTAAAATTTTTAAAATTTTTGAAATTTTTGAAATTTTTAAAATTTTTGAAATTTTTAAATTTTTGAAATTTTTAAAATTTTTGAAATTTTTGAAATTTTTGAAATTTTTGAAATTTTTAAAATTTTTAAAATTTTTCAAAATTTTTGAAAATTTTTGAAATTTTGAAATTTTTAAAAATTTTGAAATTTTTGAAATTTTTAAAAAACCTTTTGAAATTTTTGAAATTTTTGAAATTTTTAAAATTTTTAAAATTTTTGAAATTTTTAAAATTTTTGAAAATTTTTAAATTTTTGAAATTTTTAAACTTTTGAAATTTTTGAAATTTTTGAAATTTTTAAAATTTTTGAAATTTTTAAAATTTTTGAAATTTTTAAATTTTTTGAAATTTTTGAAATTTTTTGAAATTTTTAAAATTTGAAATTTTTAAAATTTTTGAAATTTTTGAAATTTTTGAAATTTTTGAAATTTTTGAAAATTTTTGAAATTTTTGAAATTTTAAAATTTTTAAAATTTTTAAATTTTTGAAATTTTTGAAATTTTTAAAATTTTTTGAAATTTTTGAAATTTTTGAAATTTTTGAAATTTTTGAAATTTTTGAAATTTTTGAAATTTTTGAAATTTTTAAAATTTTGAAATTTTTGAAATTTTTAAAATTTTTCAAACTTTTGAAAATTTTTGAAATTTTTAAAATTTTTGAAATTTTTGAAATTTTTGAAATTTTTAAATTTTTGAAATTTTTAAATTTTTAAAATTTTTCAACCTCTTGAAAATTTTGAAATTCACAAACTTTTAAAATTTTTGAAATCTGTGAAATTTGTGAAAATTTTTGAAATTTTTGAAATTTTTGAAATTTTTAAAATTTTTAAAATTTTTCAACCTCTTGAAAATTTTGAAATTCTCAAACTTTTAAAAATTTTTAAATTTTTTAAATCTTTCAAATTTTTTAAACCTTTTGAAATTTGTGAAATTTTGAAATTGTTGAAATTTTTGAAATTTTGAAATTTTTTTATATTTATAAATTTTTTGAAATTTTTAAAACTTTTATAAATTTTGAAATTTTTGAAATTTTTGAAATTTTGAAAAATTTTTGAAATTTTTGAAATTTTTGAAATTTTTAAAATTTTTGAAATTTTTGAAATTTTGAAATTTTTGAAATTTTGAAAAAATTTTGAAATTTTTAAAATTTTTGAAATTTTTGAAATTTTTGAAATTTTTGAAATTTTTTGAAATTTTTAAAATTTTTAAAATTTTGAAATTTTTGAAATTTTTGAAATTTTTGAAATTTTTGAAATTTTTGAAATTTTTGAAATTTTTGAAATTTTTGAAATTTTTGAAATTTTTGAAATTTTTTGAAATTTTGAAATTTTTAAAATTTTTAAAATTTTTGAAATTTTAAAATTTTTCAAATTTTTGAAATTTTTGAAATTTTCAAATTTTTAAAATTTTTGAAATTTTTGAAATTTTTGAAATTTTTGAAATTTTTAAAATTTTTGAAAATTTTTCAAACTTTTGAAAATTTTGAAATTTTCAAACTTTTAAAATTTTTGAAATTTTTGAAATTTTGAAATTTTTGAAATTTTTAAATTTTTAAAATTTTTCAACCTCTTGAAAATTTTGAAATTCACAAACTTTTAAAATTTTTGAAATTTTTGAAATTTTTGAAATTTTTGAAATTTTTGAAATTTTTGAAATTTTTGAAATTTTTGAAATTTTTGAAAAATTTTTCAACCTTTTGAAAATTTTGAAATTCTCCAAACTTTTAAAAATTTTTAAATTTTTTAAATTTTTGAAATTTTTTAAACCTTTTGAAATTTGTGAAATTTTTGAAATTTTTGAAATTTTTGAAAATTTTGAAATTTTTTTATATTTATAAATTTTTTGAAATTTTTAAAACTTTTATAAATTTTGAAATTTTTGAAATTTTTAAAATTTTTGAAATTTTTGAAATTTTTTTAAATTTTTGAAATTTTTAAAATTTTTGAAATTTTTGAAATTTTTGAAATTTTTGAAATTTTTAAAATTTTTGAAATTTTTGAAATTTTAAAAATTTTTGAAATTTTGAAATTTTAAAAATTTTGAAATTTTTGAAATTTTTGAAATTTTTGAAATTTTTGAAATTTTTGAAATTTTTGAAATTTTAAAATTTTTGAAATTTTTGAAATTTTTGAAATTTTTGAAATTTTTGAAATTTTTGAAATTTTTGAAATTTTTGAAATTTTTTAAAAATTTTTTGAAATTTTTGAAATTTTTGAAATTTTTAAAATTTTTGAAATTTTTCAAAATTTTTGAAATTTTTGAAATTTTTGAAATTTTTAAAATTTTTGAAATTTTTGAAATTTTTAAAATTTTTGAAATTTTTGAAATTTTTAAAATTTTTCAACCTCTTGAAAATTTTGAAATTCACAAACTTTTAAATTTTTTGAAATTTTTGAAATTTTTGAAATTTTTGAAATTTTTGAAATTTTTGAAATTTTTAAAATTTTTAAAATTTTTAAAATTTTTCAAATTTTTAAAATTTTGAAATTTTCAAACTTTTGATTAAATTTTGAAATTTTTGAAATTTTTAAAATTTTTAAATTTTTGAAATTTTTGAAATTTTGAAATTTTTGAAATTTTTGAAAATTTTGAAATTTTTGAAATTTTATAAATTTTTGAAATTTTTAAAATTTTTATAAATTTTTGAAATTTTTTTTTGAAATTTTTGAAATTTTTAAAATTTTGAAATTTTTGAAATTTTTGAAATTTTTGAAATTTTTTAAATTTTTGAATTTTTTAAATTTTTGAAATTTTTTAAATTTTTCAAACTCTTGAAAATTTTAAAATTCTCAAACTTTTTAAAATTTTTGAAATTTTTGAAATTTTTAAAATTTTTGAAATTTTTTAAATTTTTAAAATTTTTCAACCTCTTGAAAATTTTGAAATTCACAAACTTTTAAAATTTTTGAAATCTGTGAAATTTGTGAAATTTTTGAAATTTTTGAAATTTTTGAAATTTTTGAAATTTTTGAAACTTTTGAAAATTTTTAAATTTTTTAAATTTTTAAAATTTTTCAACCTCTTGAAAATTTTGAAATTCTCAAACTTTTAAAAATTTTTAAATTTTTTAAATCTTTCAAATTTTTTAAACCTTTTGAAATTTGTGAAATTTTGAAATTGTTGAAATTTTTGAAAATTTTGAAATTTTTTTATATTTATAAATTTTTTGAAATTTTTAAAACTTTTATAAATTTTGAAATTTTTGAAATTTTTAAAATTTTTGAAATTTTTGAAATTTTTAAAATTTTTGAAATTTTTGAAATTTTTTGAAATTTTTGAAATTTTTGAAATTTTTAAAATTTTTAAAATTTTTGAAATTTTTGAAATTTTTGAAATTTTTTGAAATTTTTGAAATTTTTGAAATTTTTGAAATTTTTTTGAAATTTTTGAAATTTTTGAAATTTTTCAAACTTTTGAAAATTTTTAAAATTTTTGAAATTTTTAAAATTTTTGAAATTTTTGAAATTTTTAAAATTTTGAAATTTTTTAAATTTTTAAAATTTTTCAACCTCTTGAAAATTTTGAAATTTTTCAAACTTTTAAAATTTTTGAAATTTTTGAAATTTTGAAATTTTTGAAATTTTTGAAATTTTTGAAATTTTAAAAATTTTTCAAATTTTGAAAATTTTTGAAATTTTTGAAATTTTTAAAATTTTTCAACCTCTTGAAAATTTTGAAATTCACAAATTTTTAAAATTTTTGAAATTTTGAAATTTTTGAAATTTTTGAAATTTTTGAAATTTTTGAAATTTTTGAAAATTTTGAAATTTTCAAATTTTTAAAAATTTTTAAATTTTTAAATCTTTCAAATTTTTTAAATTTTTGAAATTTTTGAAATTTTTTTTGAAATTTTGAAATTTTTGAAATTTTTGAAATTTTTTGAAATTTTTAAATTTTTGAAATTTTTAAAATTTTTGAAATTTTTTTAAATTTTGAAATTTTTGAAATTTTTAAAATTTTAAAATTTTTGAAATTTTTGAAATTTTTAAAATTTTTGAAATTTTTAAAAATTTTGAAAATTTTTGAAAATTTTTGAAATTTTTGAAATTTTTGAAATTTTTGAAATTTTTAAAATTTTTAAAATTTTGAAATTTTTGAAATTTTTTGAAATTTTTGAAATTTTTGAAATTTTTGAAATTTTTGAAATTTTGAAATTTTGAAATTTTTGAAATTTTTGAAATTTTTGAAATTTTTTAAATTTTTCAAACTCTTGAAAATTTTAAAATTCTCAAACTTTTAAAATTTTTGAAATTTTTGAAATTTTTAAAATTTTGAAATTTTTTAAATTTTTAAAATTTTTCAACCTCTTGAAAATTTTGAAATTCACAAACTTTTAAAATTTTTGAAATCTTTGAAATTTGTGAAATTTTTGAAATTTTTGAAATTTTTGAAATTTTTGAAATTTTTTGAAATTTTTTTTAAAATTTTT
This sequence comes from Zaprionus lachaisei, assembly GCA_018901815.1. NCBI lineage: Eukaryota > Metazoa > Arthropoda > Insecta > Diptera > Drosophilidae > Zaprionus > Zaprionus lachaisei. The sequence goes on from JAEIFI010000121.1 coordinate 6,793, forward strand.
AAAATTTTTCAACCTCTTGAAAATTTTGAAATTCTCAAACTTTTAAAAATTTTTAAATTTTTTAAATCTTTCAAATTTTTTAAACCTTTTGAAATTTGTGAAATTTTGAAATTGTTGAAATTTTTGAAAATTTGAAATTTTTTTATATTTATAAATTTTTTGAAATTTTTAAAACTTTTATAAATTTTGAAATTTTTGAAATTTTTAAAATTTTTGAAATTTTGAAATTTTTGAAATTTTTGAAATTTTTAAATTTTTTTTTGAAATTTTTGAAATTTTTGAAATTTTTTAAAAATTTTTAAAATTTTTGAAATTTTTGAAATTTTTGAAATTTTTGAAATTTTTGAAATTTTTGAAATTTTTGAAATTTTTTAAAATTTTTGAAATTTTTGAAATTTTTGAAATTTTTTAAAATTTTTGAAATTTTTGAAATTTTGAAATTTTTGAAAATTTTTGAAATTTTTGAAATTTTTTTTTGAAATTTTTAAAATTTTTGAAATTTTTGAAATTTTTAAAAAATTTTTGAAATTTTTAAAATTTTTAAAATTTTTCAACCTCTTGAAAATTTTGAAATTCACAAACTTTTAAAATTTTTGAAATTTTTGAAATTTTTGAAATTTTTGAAATTTTTGAAATTTTTGAAATTTTTGAAATTTTGAAATTTTTGAAATTTTTAAAATTTTTAAAATTTTTCAACCTCTTGAAAATTTTGAAATTTTCAAACTTTTAAAAATTTTTTAAATTTTTAAAAAATTTTAAAATTTTTTAAACATTTTGAAATTTTTGAAATTTTTAAAAATTTTTAAAATTTTTGAAATTTTTGAAATTTTTAAAATTTTTGAAATTTTTGAAATTTTTGAAATTTTTTGAAATTTTTAATTTTTGAAATTTTTGAAATTTTTGAAATTTTTGAAAATTTTTGAAATTTTGAAATTTTTTAAAATTTTTTGAAATTTTTAAAATTTTTGAAATTTTTGAAATTTTTGAAATTTTTCAAACTTTTGAAAATTTTAAAATTTTGAAATTTTTTAAAATTTTTGAAATTTTTGAAATTTTTAAAATTTTGAAATTTTTGAAATTTTTTAAAAATTTTTCAACCTCTTGAAAATTTTGAAATTCACAAACTTTTAAAAATTTTTGAAATTTTTGAAATTTTTGAAATTTTTTTTTTAAAATTTTTGAAATTTTTGAAAATTTTTAAAATTTTTTTGAAATTTTTGAAATTTTTAAAATTTTTCAAATTTTTGAAAATTTTTAAATTTTTTAAAATTTTTAAAATTTTTCAACCTCTTGAAAATTTTGAAATTCACAAACTTTTAAAATTTTTGAAAATTTTTGAAATTTTTAAAATTTTGAAATTTTTGAAATTTTTGAAATTTTTGAAATTTTTGAAATTTTTAAAATTTTTAAAATTTTTCAACCTCTTGAAAATTTTGAAATTCTCAAACTTTTAAAAATTTTTAAATTTTTTAAATCTTTCAAAATTTTTAAACCTTTTGAAATTTTTGAAATTTTGAAATTGTTGAAATTTTTGAAATTTTTGAAATTTTTGAAATTTTATAAATTTTTGAAATTTTTGAAATTTTTAAAACTTTTTAAATTTTGAAATTTTTGAAATTTTTAAAATTTTTAAAATTTTTGAAATTTTTAAAATTTTTAAAATTTTGAAATTTTTAAAATTTTTGAAATTTTTGAAATTTTGAAATTTTTGAAATTTTTGAAAATTTTTGAAATTTTTGAAATTTTTGAAAATTTTTGAAATTTTTGAAATTTTGAAATTTTTGAAATTTTTGAAATTTTTGAAATTTTTGAAATTTTTAAAATTTTTGAAATTTTTAAAATTTTGAAATTTTTGAAATTTTTGAAATTTTTGAAATTTTTGAAATTTTTGAAATTTTTGAAATTTTTGAAATTTTTGAAATTTTGAAATTTTTGAAATTTTTGAAATTTTTAAAAATTTTGAAATTTTTGAAATTTTGAAATTTTTGAAAAATTTTGAAATTTTTGAAAAATAAATTTTGAAAATTTTTAAAATTTTTGAAAATTTTGAAAATTTTTGAAATTTTTGAAATTTTTAAATTTTTGAAATTTTTGAAATTTTTGAAATTTTTGAAATTTTTGAAATTTTTGAAATTTTTGAAATTTTTAAAATTTTGAAATTTTTAAAATTTTGAAATTTTTGAAATTTTTGAAATTTTTGAAATTTTTGAAATTTTTGAAATTTTTGAAATTTTTAAAATTTTTGAAATTTTTAAAATTTTTTTAAAATTTTTGAAATTTTTGAAATTTTTAAAATTTTTGAAATTTTTAAAATTTTTAAAATTTTTCAAAATTTTTGAAAATTTTGAAATTTTTCAAATTTTTAAAATTTTTGAAATTTTGAAATTTTTAAAATTTTTGAAATTTTTGAAATTTTTGAAAATTTTTGAAATTTTTAAAATTTTTAAAATTTTTCAACCTCTTGAAAATTTTGAAATTTCAAACTTTTAAAAATTTTTAAATTTTTTAAATCTTTCAAATTTTTAAACCTTTTGAAATTTTTGAAATTTTTGAAATTGTTGAAATTTTTGAAATTTTTGAAATTTTTTAAAATTTATAAATTTTTGAAATTTTTAAAACTTTTTTGAAATTTTGAAATTTTTGAAATTTTTAAAATTTTTGAAATTTTTGAAATTTTGAAAAATTTTTGAAATTTTTAAAATTTTTGAAATTTTTGAAATTTTTGAAATTTTTAAAATTTTTGAAATTTTTGAAATTTTTGAAATTTTTGAAATTTTTTTGAAATTTTTTGAAATTTTGAAAATTTTTGAAATTTTTTGAAATTTTTGAAATTTTTTAAATTTTTAAATTTTTGAAAATTTTAAAATTTCAAATTTTTAAATTTTTGAAATTTTTGAAATTTTTGAAATTTTTGAAATTTTTAAAATTTTGAAATTTTTAAAATTTTTAAAATTTTTCAACCTCTTGAAAATTTTGAAATTCTCAAACTTTTAAAAATTTTTGAAATTTTTGAAATTTTAAATTTTTTTTTAAAATTTTGAAATTTTTGAAATTTTTGAAATTTTTGAAATTTTTGAAATTTTGAAATTTTTTAAAATTTTTGAAATTTTTTGAAATTTTTAAAATTTTGAAATTTTTGAAATTTTTGAAATTTTTAAAATTTTTGAAATTTTTAAAATTTTTCAACTTTGAAAATTTTGAAATTTTTAAAATTTTTAAAATTTTTAAATTTTTTAAATTTTGAAATTTTTTAAAATTTTTTGAAATTTTTGAAATTTTTGAAATTTTTGAAATTTTTGAAATTTTTGAAATTTTTGAAATATTTTAAAATTTTTGAAATTTTTAAAATTTTTAAAATTTTGAAATTTTTGAAATTTTTGAAATTTTTGAAATTTTTAAAATTTTTGAAATTTTTGAAATTTTTAAAATTTTGAAATTTTTGAAATTTTTGAAATTTTTGAAATTTTTGAAAAATTTTTGAAATTTTTAAATTTTTAAAATTTTTGAAATTTTTGAAATTTTTAAAATTTTTTTTGAAAATTTTTGAAATTTTTGAAATTTTTGAAATTTTGAAATTTTTGAAATTTTTGAAATTTTTGAAATTTTTTTGAAAATTTTTGAAATTTTTGAAATTTTTGAAATTTTTTAAATTTTGAAATTTTTGAAATTTTTAAAATTTTTGAAATTTTTGAAATTTTTAAAATTTTTCAAATTTTGAAAATTTTTAAAATTTTCAAACTTTTAAAATTTTTGAAATTTTTGAAATTTTTAAAATTTTTGAAATTTTTAAAATTTTTGAAATTTTTTAAATTTTTAAAATTTTTCAACCTCTTGAAAATTTTGAAATTCACAAACTTTTAAAATTTTTGAAATCTTTGAAATTTTTGAAATTTTTTAAAATTTTTGAAATTTTTGAAATTTTTCAAATTTTTAAAATTTTTCAACCTTTTGAAAATTTTTGAAATTCTCAAACTTTTAAAAATTTTTAAATTTTTTAAATATTTCAAATTTTTTAAACTTTTTGAAATTTGTGAAATTTTGAAATTGTTGAAATTTTTTAAAATTTGAAATTTTTTGAAATTTTTTTAAATTTATAAATTTTTTGAAAATTTTAAAAATTTTGAAAATTTTATAAATTTTTGAAATTTTTGAAATTTTGAAAAATTTTTGAAATTTTTTTTTGAAATTTTTGAAATTTTTGAAATTTTTGAAATTTTTAAAATTTTTGAAATTTTTAAATTTTTGAAATTTTTGAAATTTTGAAAATTTTTGAAATTTTTGAAATTTTTGAAATTTTTGAAATTTTTGAAATTTTTGAAATTTTTTTTTGAAATTTTTGAAATTTTTGAAATTTTTTGAAATTTTTTAAATTTTTGAAACTTTTGAAAATTTTGAAATTTTTTTAAAATTTTTGAAATTTTTGAAATTTTTAAAATTTTGAAATTTTTTAAATTTTTAAAATTTTTCAACCTCTTGAAAATTTTGAAATTCACAAACTTTTAAAATTTTTGAAATCTGTGAAATTTTTGAAATTTTTGAAATTTTTGAAATTTTTAAAATTTTAAAAAATTTTTAAAATTTTTCAACCTCTTGAAAATTTTGAAATTCTCAAACTTTTAAAAATTTTTAAATTTTTTAAATCTTTAAAATTTTTTAAACATTTTGAAATTTGTGAAATTTTGAAATTGTTGAAATTTTGAAAATTTGAAATTTTTATAAATTTTTGAAATTTTTAAAACTTTTATAAATTTTGAAATTTTGAAATTTTTAAAATTTTTGAAATTTTGAAATTTTTGAAATTTTGAAAATTTTTTGAAATTTTGAAATTTTTGAAATTTTTGAAATTTTTGAAATTTTTGAAATTTTTGAAATTTTTGAAATTTTGAAATTTTTTTTGAAATTTTTAAAATTTTTGAAATTTTTAAAATTTTTAAAATTTTGAAATTTTTTGAAATTTTTAAAATTTTAAAATTTTTTAAATTTTTAAAATTTTTCAACCTCTTGAAAATTTTGAAATTCACAAACTTTTAAAATTTTTGAAATCTGTGAAATTTTTGAAATTTTGATAAATTTTTGAAATTTTTGAAATTTTTAAAATTTTAAAATTTTTCAAAATTTTTAAAATTTTTCAACCTCTTGAAAATTTTGAAATTCTCAAACTTTTAAAAATTTTTAAATTTTTTAAATCTTTAAAATTTTTTAAACCTTTTGAAATTTGTGAAATTTTGAAATTGTTGAAATTTTTGAAAATTTGAAATTTTTTTATATTTATAAATTTTTTGAAATTTTTAAAATTTTTATAAATTTTGAAATTTTTGAAATTTTTAAAATTTTTAAAATTTTTGAAATTTTTGAAATTTTTTTTTGAAATTTTGAAATTTTTGAAATTTTTTGAAATTTTTTTTAAAATTTTTGAAATTTTTGAAATTTTTAAAATTTTTGAAATTTTTGAAATTTTTGAAATTTTTGAAATTTTTGAAATTTTTGAAATTTTTGAAATTTTTGAAAATTTTGAAATTTTTGAAATTTTGAAATTTTTTTTTGAAATTTTGAAATTTTGAAATTTTTAAAATTTTTGAAATTTTTGAAAATTTTTAAATTTTTTTTTAAAATTTTTGAAATTTTTGAAATTTTTAAAATTTTTGAAATTTTTTGAAATTTTTAAAATTTTGAAATTTTTTAAATTTTTAAAATTTTTCAACCTCTTGAAAATTTTGAAATTCACAAACTTTTAAAATTTTTGAAATCTTTGAAATTTTTGAAATTTTTAAAATTTTTGAAATTTTCAAATTTTTAAAATTTTCAAAATTTTTAAAATTTTTCAAATTTTGAAAATTTTGAAATTTTTTAAAATTTTTAAAATTTTTAAATTTTTTAAATTTTTAAAATTTTTGAAAAATTTTGAAATTTGTGAAATTTTTGAAATTTTTGAAATTTTTGAAAATTTTTGAAATTTTTCAAATTTTTGAAATTTTTGAAATTTTTGAAATTTTGAAATTTTTGAAATTTTTGAAATTTTTAAAATTTTTAAAATTTTTGAAATTTTTAAAATTTTTGAAATTTTTGAAATTTTGAAATTTTTAAAAAATTTTTGAAATTTTTAAAATTTTTGAAATTTTTGAAATTTTTGAAAATTTTGAAATTTTTAAAATTTTAAAATTTTTAAAATTTTTAAAATTTAAAAATTTTTAAAATTTTGAAATTTTTAAAATTTTTGAAATTTTTGAAATTTTTAAAATTTTTGAAATTTTTAAATTTTTGAAATTTTTAAAATTTTTGAAATTGTTGAAATTTTTGAAATTTTTGAAATTTTTTTGAAATTTTTGAAATTTTTGAAATTTTTGAAATTTTTGAAAATTTTGAAATTTTTGAAATTTTTGAAAATTTTTTAAAATTTTTAAAATTTTTGAAATTTTTAAAATTTTGAAATTTTTGAAATTTTTGAAATTTTTGAAATTTTTGAAATTTTGAAATTTTGAAATTTTTTAAATTTTTGAAATTTTTAAAATTTTTAAAATTTTTCAAAATTTTGAAATTTTGAAATTTTTGAAATTTTTAAATTTTTGAAATTTTTGAAATTTTGAAATTTTTGAAATTTTTGAAATTTTTAAAATTTTTTTGAAATTTTTTGAAATTTTTAAAATTTTTGAAATTTTCAAAATTTTGAAATTTTGAAATTTTTGAAAATTTTGAAATTTTTTTAAAATTTTGAAATTTTTTAAATTTTTGAAATTTTTGAAATTTTTGAAATTTTTAAAATTTTTAAATTTTTTTAAATTTTTGAAATTTTTGAAAATTTTGAAATTTTCAAATTTTTAAAATTTTTAAAATTTTTGAAATTTTTGAAATTTTAAAATTTTTGAAATTTTTGAAATTTTTAAATTTTTGAAATTTTTGAAATTTTTGAAATTTTTGAAATTTTTGAAATTTTTGAAATTTTTGAAATTTTTGAAATTTTTTTGAAATTTTTCAAAATTTTGAAATTTTGAAATTTTTGAAATTTTTGAAATTTTTGAAATTTTTGAAATTTTTAAAATTTTGAAATTTTTGAAATTTTTGAAATTTTCAAAATTTTTAAAATTTTTAAAATTTTTCAAATTTTTGAAAATTTTTAAAATTTTTGAAAATTTTTAAAATTTTTGAAATTTTTAAAATTTTTGAAATTTTTGAAATTTTTGAAATTTTGAAATTTTAAAATTTTTAAATTTTTGAAATTTTTAAAATTTTTGAAATTTTTGAAATTTTTAAAATTTTTGAAATTTTTGAAATTTTTGAAATTTTGAAATTTTTGAAATTTTTGAAATTTTTAAAATTTTCAAATTTTTAAATTTTTTGAAATTTTTGAAATTTTTGAAAATTTTGAAATTTTTTTAAATTTTAAAATTTTTCAAATTTTTGAAATTTTTGAAATTTTTGAAATTTTTGAAATTTTAAAATTTTTAAATTTTTAAATTTTTGAAATTTTTGAAATTTTTGAAATTTTTGAAATTTTTGAAATTTTTGAAATTTTTAAAATTTTGAAAAATTTTTAAAATTTTTAAATTTTTGAAATTTTTGAAATTTTTAAAATTTTTTTGAAAATTTTTGAAATTTTTTAAAATTTTTGAAATTTTTGAAATTTTGAAACAAATTTTTGAAATTTTGAAATTTTTAAATTTTTCAAATTTTTGAAATTTTTAAAATTTTTATAAATTTTTGAAATTTTTTGAAATTTTTGAAATTTTTCAAAATTTTGAAATTTTTAAAATTTTTAAATTTTTGAAATTTTTGAAATTTTCAAATTTTTCAAATTTTTGAAATTTTTTTTTGAAATTTTTGAAATTTTTGAAATTTTTCAAATTTTTCAAATTTTGAAATTTTTGAAATTTTTGAAATTTTTGAAATTTTTGAAATTTTTGAAATTTTTTCAAATTTTTGAAATTTTTTAAAATTTTTAAAATTTTGAAATTTTTGAAATTTTTGAAATTTTGAAATTTTTGAAATTTTTCAAAATTTTTAAAAATTTTTGAAATTTTTCAAAATTTTCAAATTTTTAAAATTTTTAAAATTTTGAAATTTTAAAATTTTTGAAATTTTTAAAATTTTTGAAATTTTCAAATTTTTCAAATTTTTAAAAATTTTTGAAAATTTTTGAAATTTTTATTAAAATTTTTGAAATTTTCAAATTTTTAAATTTTTTAAATTTTTGAAATTTTTGAAAATTTTTAAAATTTTTGAAATTTTTGAAATTTTTGAAATTTTTAAAATTTTTGAAATTTTTGAAAATTTTGAAATTTTTGAAATTTTATTCAAATTTTCAATAAAAAATTTTTTTTAAAATATTTAATTTTTTTTAATTATTTTTAAATTTTGAAATTTTGAAATTTTCAAATTTTTGAAATTTTCAAATTTTTCAAATTTTAAAATTTTTCAAATTTTTGAAAATTTTTGAAATTTTTGAAAATTTTGAAATTTTGAAATTTTTGAAATTTTTGAAATTTTTGAAATTTTTGAAATTTTTGAAATTTTTGAAATTTTTGAAATTTTGAAATTTTTGAAATTTTTGAAATTTTCAAATTTTTCAAATTTTTAAAAATTTTTGAAATTTTGAAATTTTTCAAATTTTTGAAATTTTGAAATTTTTGAAATTTTTTAAATTTTTGAAATTTTTTTGAAATTTTTTGAAATTTTTTAAAATTTTTAAAATTTTTAAAATTTTGAAATTTTTTTAAAATTTTTCAAAATTTTCAAATTTTGAAATTTTTTTTTTTTGAAATTTTGAAATTTTTTCAAATTTTTAAAATTTTGAAATTTTGAAATTTTTGAAATTTTTCAAATTTTTAAAATTTTGAAATTTTTGAAATTTTTGAAATTTTAAAATTTTAAAATTTTTCAAATTTTTAAAATTTTAAATTTTCAAATTTTTAAAATTTTTCAAATTAAATTTTTAAAAATTTTGAAATTTTTGAAAATTTTGAAATTTTTTAAAATTTTTAAAATTTTCAAAATTTTGAAATTTTTGAAATTTTTGAAATTTTTTAAAAAATTTTGAAATTTTTGAAATTTTTTTGAAATTTTTTTTTTTGAAATTTTTGAAAATTTTTTAAAATTTTTTGAAATTTTTAAAATTTTTGAAATTTTTTTAAAATTTTTCAAATTTTTCAAATTTTTGAAATTTTTTAAAATTTTGAAATTTTTGAAATTTTTGAAATTTTTGAAATTTTTGAAATTTTGAAATTTTTTAAAATTTTTGAAATTTTTGAAAATTTTAAAATTTTGAAATTTTTGAAAAAATTTTTGAAATTTTTGAAATTTTTGAAATTTTTGAAATTTTTGAAATTTTGAAATTTTTGAAATTTTTGAAATTTTTGAAATTTTCAAATTTTTAAAAATTTTTGAAATTTTTCAAATTTTTGAAATTTTTGAAATTTTTGAAATTTTTAAAATTTTTCAAATTTTTGAAAAATTTTGAAATTTTTGAAATTTTTGAAATTTTTGAAATTTTTGAAATTTTTGAAATTTTTGAAATTTTTTAAATTTTTCAAATTTTTGAAATTTTTTTGAAATTTTGTAAATTTTTGAAAAATTTTGAAATTTTTGAAATTTTTTGAAATTTTTGAAATTTTTGAAATTTTTAAAATTTATTCAAATTATTCAAAGTTTTCAATTAAACCAAATTTTTCACATTTTTTAAGTTGTTATTCAAATATTTGAAATTTATAAAATATTTGAAATTTTTCAAATATTTCAAATTTTTCATATATTTGAAATTTTTTGAAATTGTTGAAAATTTTTAAATTTTTGAAATGTTTCAAATTTTTCAAATTTTTGTAAAATTTTGAAATTTTTAAAATTTTTCAAATTTTTCAAATCATTCAAATTTTTGAAATTTTTGAAATTTTTGAAATATTTGAAATTTTTAAATGTTAAAAATTTTTAAATTTTTTTAAATTTTTCAAATTTTTGTAATATTTGAAATTTTTTTTTACAAAATTTTTGAAAATTTTGAAATTTTTGAAATTTTTAAAATTTTTTTTCAAAATTTCAATTTTTGAAATTTAGTCAAAATATTCAAATCTTTAAAATTTTTTTAAATTTTTGAAATTTTTGAAATTTTTAAAAGTTTTGATATTTTTGAATTTTTTTTCAAACTTTTCAAATTTTTCTAAATTTTTCAAATAAACTAATTTTTTAAAATTTTTTAATTTATTATTAAAATATTTGAAATTTTTCAAATATTTGAAATTTTTACATATTTTTGAAATTTTTTTGAAATTTTTAAAAGTTTTGATATTTTTGAAATTTTTGATATTTTTGAAATTTTTGAAATGTTTGAAAATTTTGAAATTTTTGAAATTTATTCAAATTTTTCAATTAAACCAAATTTTTAAAATGATATTTTTTTTTTTTTTATTATTTATTTAAATTTTTGAAATTTTTGAAATTTTTTCAAAATTTTCAAATTTTTGAAATTTTTCAAATTTTTTCAAAATTTTTAAATTTTTTTCAAATTTTTGAAATTTTTGAAATTTTTTTTGAAATTTTTGAAATTTTTGAAATTTTTGAAAATTTTTGAAATTTTTGAAATTTTTTTTGAAATTTTTGAAATTTTTGAAATTTTTGAAATTTTGAAATTTTTAAAATTTTTCAAATTTTTTTGAAAAATTTTTGAAATTTTGAATAAATTTTTGAAATTTTTGATTTTTTAAATTTAAAATTTTGAAATTTTTAAAATTTTTATATTTTCAAATTTTTCAAATTTTTTTAAAATTTTTGAAAATTTTTAAATTTTTTTGTTATTCAAATATTTTAAAATATTTGAAATTTTTCAAATTTTTCAAATTTTTCAAATTTTTGAAATTTTTGAAATTTTGAAAATTTTTAAAATTTTTGAAATTTTTGAAATTTTTTTCAAATTTTTGAAATTTTGAAATTTTTTTTTTTTCAAATTTTTGAAATTTTTGAAATTTTTCAAATTTTTCAAATTTTCAATTTTTTTCAAATTTTTCAAAATTTTGAAAATTTTGAAATTTTTCAAATTTTTCAAATTTTTAAAATTTTTGAAATTTTTGAAATTTTGAAATTTTTTGAAATTTTTGAAATTTTTGAAATTTTTGATAAATTTTTACAAATTTTTGAAATTTTTGAAATTTTTGAAATTTTTCAAATTTTTTAAAATTTTTTATAAATTTTTGAAATTTTTGAAATTTTTGAAATTTTTGAAATTTTTGAAATTTTTTCAAATTTTAAAATTTTTGAAATTTTTGAAATTTTTTGAAATTTTTGAAATTTTTGAAATTTTTGAAATTTTTTTAAATTTTTTCAAAATTTTAAATTTTTCAAATTTTTCAAATTTTTCAAAAATTTTGAAATTTAAATCAAATTTTTAAAATTTTTTTTAAAATTTTTAAAATTTTTGAAAATTTTTGAAAAAATTTTTGAAATTTTTGAAATTTTTCAAATTTATTCAAAATTTTTAAAAATTTGAAATTTTTATAATTTTTGAAATTTTTTTTAAAATTTTTAAAATTTTGAAATTTTTGAAATTTTTCAAATTTTTGAAATTTTTAAAATTTTGAAATTTTGAAATTTTTCATATTTTCAAATTTTTGAAATTTTGAAATTTTTGAAATTTTTGAAATTTTTTTCAAATTTTTCAAAATTTTTAAAATTTTTCAAATTTTTGAAATTTTTGAAATTTTTGAAATTTTTGAAATTTTTGAAATTTAATTGATTTGAATTTTTTGAAATTTTGAAATTTTTGAAATTTTTGAAATTTATTCAAAAATTTTTCAAATTTTTAAAATAAATTTTGAAATTTTTCAAATTTTTGAAATTTTTGAAATTTTTGAAATTTTTAAAATTTTTCAAATTTTTTCAAATTTTTGAAAAATTTGAAATTTTTGAAATTTTTAAAATTTTTCAAATTTTTAAAATTTTTGAAAATTTTGAAATTTGTGAAATTTTTTCAAATTTGTGAAATTTTTTCAAATTTTTTAAATTTTTAAAGATTTTTAAATTTTTTAATTTTTTTGAAATTTTTGATGTTTGAAATTTTTTAAATTTATTCAAATTATTCAGAGTTTTCAATTAAACCAAATTTTTCACATTTTTTAAGTTGTTATTCAAATATTTGAAATTTATAAAATATTTGAAATTTTTCAAATATTTCAAATTTTTCATATATTTGAAATTTTTTGAAATTGTTGAAAATTTTTTAATTTTTGAAATGTTTCAAATTTTCAAATTTTTCAAATTTTTGTAATATTTGAAATTTTTATAATTTTTCAAATTTTTCAAATCATTCAAATTTTTGAAATTTTTGAAATTTTTGAAATTTTTGAAATTTTTAAATTTTTTTTTTTAAATTTTTTCAAATTTTTGTAATATTTGAAATTTTTTTCATACAAATTTTTGAAAATTTTGAAATTTATGAAACTTTTTAATTTTTTCAAAATTTTTCAATTTTTGAAATTTAGTCAAAATATTCAAATCTTTAAAATTTTTAATATTTTTGAAATTTTTAAAAGTTTTGATATTTTTGAAATTTTTTCAAACTTTTCAAATTTTTCTAATTTTTCAAATAAACTAACTTTTTAAAATTTTTTAAGTTATTATTAAAATATTTGAAATTTTTCAAATATTTCAATTTTTTTCATATTTTTGAAATTTTTGAAATTTTTAAAAGTTTTGATATTTTTGAAATTTTTGATATTTTTGAAATTTTTGAAATGTTTGAAAATTTTGAAATTTTTGAAATTTATTCAAATTTTTCAATTAAACCAAATTTTTAAAATGTTATAATTTTTTTTTTTATTATTATTTAAATTGAAATTTTTGAAATTTTTGAAATTTTTCAAATTTGTGAAATGTTTCAAATTTTTTTTCAAAATTTTTCAAATTTTTTCAAAATTTTTGTAATTTTTGAAATTTTTGAAATTTTTTGAAATTTTTGAAATTTTTGAAATTTTTCATATTTTTGAAATTTTTGAAATTTTTGAAATTTTTGAAATTTTTGAAATTTTTGAAATTTTTGAAATTTTTGAAATTTTTTCAAATTTTTCAAAATTTTTAAAATTTTTTCAAATTTTTGAAATTTTCAAATTTTTGTAATATTTGAAATTTTTTTTTTGAAATTTTTCAAATTTTGAAAATTTTGAAGATTTTTTGAAATTTTTCAAATTTTTTTTCAAATTTTTGAAATTTTTTTATTTTTAATTCAAAATATTCAAATTTTTAAATTTGTTTTGAAATTTTTGAAATTTTTGAAATTTTTGAAATTTTTGAAATTTTTGAAATTTTTGAAATTTTTTTTGAAATTTTTGAAATTTTTTTTGAAATTTTTTTTTGAAATTTTTGAAATTTTTAAATTTTTGAAAATTTTTGAAAATTTTTAAAATTTTTTTTTTTAAAATTTTTAAAATTTTTGAAATTTTTCAAATTTTTAAAATTTTTCAAATTTTTAAAATTTTTTGAAATTTTTGAAATTTTTTTTGAAATTTTTAAAATTTTTGAAATTTTTAAAATTTTTCAAATTTTTAAAATTTTTGAAATTTTTGAAATTTTTTGAAATTTTTGAAATTTTTGAAATTTTTAAAATTTTTGAAATTTTTTTTTTTTTTCAAATTTTTTAAATTTTTAAAATTTTTGAAATTTTTGAAATTTTTGAAATTTTTGAAATTTTTGAAATTTTTGAAATTTTAAAAATTTTCAAATTTTTTTTCAAATTTTTGAAATTTTTGAAATTTTTGAAATTTTTGAAATTTTTGAAATTTTTCAAATTTTTAAAATTTTTAAATTTTTAAAATTTTTTTGAAATTTTTGAAATTTTTGAAATTTTTAAAATTTTGAAATTTTTGAAATTTTTGAAATTTTTGAAATTTTTGAAATTTTTGAAATTTTTGAAATTTTGAAATTTTTTTGAAATTTTTCAAAATTTTTCAAAAATTTTTCAAAATTTTCAAATTTTTCAAATTTTTTAAAATTTTTGAAATTTTTGAAATTTTTCAAAATTTTTCAAATCATTAAAATTTCTGAAAATTTTGCAATTTGTGAAATTTGTGAAATTTTTTCAAATTTGTTAAATTTTTAAAGATTTTTAAATTTTTTAATTTGTTTTGAAATTTTTTTTTGAAATTTTTGAAATTTTTGAAATTTTTTTAAAATTTTTGAAATTTTTGAAATTTTTAAAATTTATTCAAATTATTCAGAGTTTTCAATTAAACCAAATTTTTCACATTTTTTAAGTTGTTATTCAAATATTTGAAATTTATAAAATATTTGAAATTTTTCAAATATTTCAAATTTTTCATATATTTGAAATTTTTTGAAATTGTTGAAAATTTTTAAATTTTTGAAATGTTTCAAATTTTTCAAATTTTTGTAATATTTGAAATTTTTATAATTTTTCAAATTTTTCAAATCATTCAAATTTTTGAAATTTTTGAAATATTTGAAATGTTTTAAATTTTTAAATGTTTTAAATTTTTAAATTTTTTTTAAATTTTTTCAAATTTTTGTAATATTTGAAATTTTTTTCATACAAATTTTTGAAAATTTTGAAATTCATGAAACTTTTTAATTTTTTCAAAATTTTTCAATTTTTGAAATTTAGTCAAAATATTCAAATCTTTAAAATTTTTAATATTTTTGAAATTTTTAAAAGTTTTGATATTTTTGAAATTTTTTCAAACTTTTCAAATTTTTCTAATTTTTCAAATAAACTAACTTTTTAAAATTTTTTAAGTTATTATTAAAATATTTGAAATTTTTCAAATATTTCAATTTTTTCATATTTTTGAAATTTTTTTGAAATTTTTAAAAGTTTTGATATTTTTGAAATTTTTGATATTTTTGAAATTTTTGAAATGTTTGAAAATTTTGAAATTTTTGAAATTTATTCAAATTTTTCAATTAAACCAAATTTTTAAAATGATTTTTTTTTTTTATTATTATTTAAATTGAAATTTTTGAAATGTTTCAAATTTGTGATATGTTTCAAATTTTTTTCAAAATTTTTCAATTTTTTTCAAATTTTTGTAATATTTGAAATTTTTGTAATTTTTGAAATTTTTAAAATTTTTAAAATTTTAGAAATTTTTGAAATTTTTGAAATTTTTTTGAAATTTTTGAAATTTTTGAAATTTTTGAAATTTTTGAAATTTTTGAAATTTTTGAAATTTTTGAAATTTTTGAAATTTTTTTTTAAAATTTATTCAAATTGTTCAAAGTTTTCAATTAAACCAAATTTTTCACATTTTTTAAGTTGTTATTCAAATATTTGAAATTTATAAAATATTTGAAATTTTTCAAATATTTCAAATTTTTCATATATTTGAAATTTTTTGAAATTGTTGAACATTTTTAAATTTTTGAAATTTTTGAAACGTTTCAAATTTTTCAATTTTTGTAATGTTTGAAATTTTTATAATTTTTCAAATTTTTTAAATCATTCAAATTTTTCAAATCATTCAAAATTTTGAAATTTTTGAAATTTTTTCAAAATTTTCAATTTAACCAAATTTTTGAAATTTTGAAATTTTTTGAAATATTTGAAATGTTTTAAATTTTTGAAAAGTTACAAATTTTGAAATTTGTGAAATTTTTTCAAATTTGTTAAATTTTAAAAGATTTTTAAATTTTTGAATTTGTTTTGAAATTTTTGAAATGTTTGAAATTTTTTAAATTTTTGAAATTTTTTTTTGAAATTTTTGAAATTTTTAAAATTTATTCAAATTGTTCAAATTTTTCAATTAAACCAAATTTTTAACATTTTTTAAGTTGTTATTCAAATATTTGAAATTTTTAAAATTTTTGAAATTTTTCAAATTTTTCAAATTTTTCAAATAAACTCTTTTTAAAATTTTTAAGTTGTTATTAAAATATTTGAAATTTTTCAAATATTTCAATTTTTTCATATTTTTGAAATTTTTGAAATTTTTGAAATTTTTGAAATTTTTGAAATTTTTGAAATTTTTGAAATTTTGAAATTTTTGAAATTTTTGAAAATTTTTGAAATTTTTGAAATTTTTGAAATTTTTGAAATTTTTGAAATTTTTGAAATTTTTGAAATTTTTGAAATTTTTGAAATTTTTGAAATTTTTGAAATTTTTGAAATTTTTGAAATTTTTGAAATTTTTGAAATTTTTGAAATTTTTGAAATTTTTGAAAGTTTTTTTCAAATTTTTGAAATTTTTGAAATTTTGAAATTTTTCAAATTTTTCAAAATTTTTGAAATTTTTTAAACTTTTTGTAAAATTTTTGAAATTTTTCAAATTTTTCAAATCATTAAAATTTTGAAATTTTTGAAATTTTTGAATTTTTTTGAAATTTTGAAATTTTTCAAATTTTTGAAATTTTTGAAATTTTTAAATTTTTTGAATTTTTTTGAAATTTTTGAAATTTTTGAAATTTTTTTAAAATTTTCAAATTTTTGAAATTTTTTTGAAATTTTTGAAATTTTTCAAATTTTTTAAAATTTTTGAAATTTTTTAAATTTTTAAAATTTTTGAAATTTTTTGAAATTTTTAAAATTTTGAAATTTTTGAAATTTTTTTAAATTTTCAAATTTTTGAAATTTTTAAAATTTTTAAAATTTGAAATTTTTGAAATTTTTAAAATTTTTTAAATTTTTCAAATTTTTAAAATTTTTGAAATTTTGAAATTTTTGAAATTTTTGAAATTTTTTTAAATTTTTCAAATTTTTCAAATTTTTCAAATTTTTGAAATTTTTTAAAATTTTTTTCAAATTTTTCAAATTTTTAAAATTTTTCAAAATTTTTGAAATTTTTGAAATTTTTTTAAAATTTTGAAATTTTTAAAATTTTTGAAATTTTTGAAATTTTTGAAATTTTTCAAATTTTTTGAAATTTTTGAAATTTTTAAAATTTTTGAAATTTTTCAAATTTTTCAAAATTTTAAAATTTTTTAAAATTTTTTAAAATTTTTCAAATTTTTGAAATTTTTAAAATTTTTGAAATTTTTCAAATTTTTGAAATTTTTGAAAATTTTTCAAATTTTTTTGAAATTTTTGAAATTTTTGAAATTTTTGAAATTTTTAAAATTTTGAAATTTTTGAAATTTTTTTTTTGAAATTTTTTCAAATTTTTATTAAAATTTTTGAAAATTTTGAAATTTTTGAAATTTTTTCAAATTTTTGAAATTTTTAAAGATTTTTAAATTTTTGAATTTTTTTGAAATTTTTGAAATTTTTGAAATTTTTGAAATTTTTCAAATTTTTCAAATTTTTTAAACCAAATTTTTCAAATTTTTTAAGTTGTTAAAATTTTGAAATTTTTAAAATTTTAAAATTTTTCAAATTTTTCAAATTTTTCAAATTTTTGAAATTTTTGAAATTTTGAAAATTTTTGAAATTTTTGAAATTTTTGAAATTTTTGAAATTTTTGAAATTTTTGAAATTTTTAAAATTTTTGAAATTTTTGAAATTTTTGAAATTTTTGAAATTTTTCAAATTTTTCAAATTTTTTTAAATTTTTTAAAATTTTTGTAATATTTGAAATTTTTTTTAAAATTTTTGAAAATTTTGAAAATTTTTAATTTTTCAAATTTTTGAAATTTTTGAAATTTTTCAAAATTTTTCAAATTTTTAAAATTTTTCAAATTTTTGAAATTTTTTTTTCAAATTTTTGAAATTTTTGAAATTTTTGAAATTTTTCAAATTTTGAAATTTTTAAATTTTTTAAAATTTTTCAAATTTTTAAATTTTTGAAATTTTTGAAATTTTTCAAATTTTTAAAATTTTTGAAATTTTTGAAATTTTTGAAATTTTTGAAATTTTTTAAAATTTTCAAATTTTTGAAATTTTTGAAATTTTTGAAATTTTGAAATTTTTAAAATTTTTAAAATTTTGAATTTTAAAATTTTTTCAAATTTTTGAAAATTTTTCAAATTTTTGAAATTTTTCAAATTTTTGAAATTTTTTGAAATTTTTTGAAAATTTTTGAAAATTTTTGAAATTTTGAAATTTTTGAAATTTTTGAAATTATTTGAAAAAATTTTTTTCAATTTTTAAAATTTTTTCAAAATTTTGAAATTTTAAAATTTTTGAAATTTTTAAAATTTTCAAATTTTTGAAATTTTTAAAATTTTGAAAGTTTTTTGAAATTTTTCAAATTTTTTTTTGTATTTTTCAAGATTTTTAATATTTTTAAAATTTTTGAAATTTTTTAAATATTTGAAATTTTTAAATTTTTGAAATTTTTCAGAATTTTTTAAATATAAATTTTTAAGTTTTTGAAAATTTTGAAATTTTTTTTTGAAATTTTTTAAAATTTTTAAAATTTTGAAATTTTTCAAATTTTTCAATTTTTTAAATTTTTGAAATTTTTGAAATTTTGAAATTTTTTGTTTATTTTTGAAATTTTTGAAATTTTTAAAATTTTTTAAATTTATTTGTATTTGAAATATTTTTTTAAATTTTTGAAATTTTTTAAATTTTTTTTATTTGAAATTTTAAATTTAATTTTAATGTTTAAATTTTTGAAATTTTTGTCATTTTTGAAATTTTGAAATTTTTGAAATTTTAGAAATTTTGAAATATTTAGAAATTTTTTGAAATTTTAGAAATTTTTAAATTTTTGAAATTTTTTAAAATTTTTAAAATTTTTCAAATATCGAAATTTAATTTTTTGAAATTTTTGAAATTTTTGTAATTTTGAATTTTTAATAATTTTTCAAATTTTGAAATTTTTGAAATTTTTAATTTTTGAAATTTTTGAAATTTTTAAAATTTTGAGTATTTTATTTTTTGAAGTTTTTGAATTTTTTGAAAATTTTTCAAATTTTTTAAAGTATTTTTGAAATTTTTTAAAATTTTTGAAATTTTTGAAATTTTTGAAATTTTTGAAATTTTATTAAATTCAAATTTTTCAAATATTTCAAAATTTTGAAATTTTTGAAATTTTTTCAAAATTTTCAATTTAACCAAATTTTTGAAATTTTTAAAATTTTTGAAATGTTTTAAATTTTTGAAATTTTTCAAATTTTTCAAATTTTTTTTAAAATTTTTTCAAATTTTTGTAATATTTGAAATTTTTTTCATACAAATTTTTGAAAATTTTGAAATTTATGAAATTTTTTTAATTTTTTCAAAATTTTTTAAATTTTTGAAATTTTTCAAAATATTCAAATTTTTAAAATTTTTAAAATTTTTGAAATTTTTTCAAATTTAAATTTTTCAAATTTTTCAATTAAACTAACTTTTTAAAATTTTTTAAGTTGTTATTAAAATATTTGAAATTTTTAAATATTTCAAATTTTTCAAATTTTTGAAATTTTTAAAATTTTTGAAATTTTTGAAATTTTTGAAATTTTTTTGAAATTTTTGAAATTTTTGAAATTTTTGAAATTTTTGAAATTTTTGAAATTTTTGAAATTTTTAAAATTTTTGAAATTTTTTAAATTTTTGAAATTTTTGAAATTTTTCAAATTTTTGAAATTTTTTGAAATTTTTGAAATTTTTGAAATTTTTGAAATTTTTCAAATTTTTCAAATTTTTAAAATTTTTTTTTGAAAATTTTTGAAATTTTGAAATTTTTGAAATTTTTCAAATTTTCAAATTTTTAAAATTTTTAAATTTTTGAAATTTTTGAAATTTTTGAAATTTTTGAAATTTTTTTTTGAAATTTTTGAAATTTTTGAAATTTTTGAAATTTTTGAAATTTTTGAAATTTTTGAAATTTTTGAAATTTTTTAAAATTTTTCAAATTTAGTTTTATTAAACCAAATTTTTAAATTTTTTGAAATTTTGAAATTTTTGAAATTTTATTATTTTGAAATTTTTAAATTTTAAAATTTTAAAATTTTGAAATTTTTGAAATTTTTAAAATTTTTGAATTTTTTTAAATTTTTGAAATTTTTAAAATTTTTGAAATTTTTCAAATTTTTGAAATATTTGAAATTTTTGAAAATTTTTCAAATTTTTGAAATTTTTGAAAATTTTTGAAATTTTTGAAATTTTTAAATTTTTTCAAATTTTTTTTTGAAATTTTTGAAATTTTTGAAATTTTTGAAATTTTTGAAATTTTTTCAAATTTTTGAAATATTTTGAAATTTTTGAAATTTTTCAAAATTTTCAAATTTTTCAATTAAACCAAATTTTTAAAATTTTTAATTTTTTGTAATTTGTTATTCAAATTTTTGAAATTTATAAAATTTTTGAAATTTTTCAAATTTTTCAAATTTTCAAATTTTTGAAATTTTTGAAAATTTTTGAAATTTTTAATTTTTTTAAAATTTTTTTTTGAAATTTTTGAAATTTTTGAAATTTTTGAAATTTTTGAAATTTTTCAAATTTTTTAAAATTTTTGAAATTTTTCAAATTTTTGAAATTTCAAATTTTTCAAATTTTTAAATTTTTTAAAATTTAAAATTTTTAAAATTTTTGAAATTTTTTAAATTTTTTGAAATTTTTTAAATTTTTCAAATTTTTCAAATTTTGAAATTTTTAAATTTTTTTTAAATTTTTGAAATTTTTAAAATTTTTGAAATTTTTGAAATTTTTTTACAAATTTTTGAAAATTTTTGAAATTTTTGAATTTTTTTAAATTTTTGAAATTTTTGAAAATTTTTTCAATTTTTGAAATTTGTCAAAATTTTCAAATTTTTAAAATTTTTGAAATTTTTGAAATTTTTTCAAATTTTTTCAAATTTTTCAAATTTTTCAAATAAACTAAATTTTTAAAATTTTTTAAGTTATTATTAAAATTTTTGAAATTTTTCAAATATTTCAATTTTTTCAAATTTTGAAATTTTTGAATTTTTTTTTTAAAATTTTTGAAATTTTTAAAATTTTTTGAAAATTTTTGAAATTTTTGAAATTTTTAAAATTTTTGAAATTTTTGAAATTTTTCAAAATTTTTTCAAAATTTTTCAAAATTTTTTCAAATTTTTGTAATTTTTGAAATTTTTCAAATTTTTCAAATTTAAAAATTTTTGAAATTTTTTTTTTAAGATATTTTTGAAATTTTTGAAATTTTGAAATTTTTAAATTTTTCAAAATTTTTCAAATTTTTAAAATTTTTCAAATTTTTCAAATTTTTAAAATTTTTAATATTTTTGAAATTTTTTCAAATTTTCAAAAATTTTTCAAATTTTTCAAATAAAAATTTTTAAAATTTTTTAATTTGTTATTAAAATATTTGAAATTTTTCAAATTTTTGAAATTTTTTCAATTTTTGAAATTTTTGAAATTTTTGAAATTTTTGAAATTTTTAAAATTTTTCAAAATTTTAAATTTTTAAAATTTTTGAAATTTTTAAAATTTTTAAAATTTTTTGAAATTTTTGAAATTTTTCAAATTTTTGAAATTTTTGAAATTTTTGAAATTTTTTTGAAATTTTTGAAATTTTTAAAATTTTTGAAATTTTTTGAAATTTTTGAAATTTTTGAAATTTTTGAAATTTTTAAAATTTTTAAAATTTTTAAAATTTTTGAAAATTTTTTTTTTTTGTAATTTTTAAAATTTTTCAAATTTTTAAAATTTTTGAAAATTTTGAAATTTTTGAAATTTTTGAAAATTTTTTCAAATTTTTGAAATTTTTAAAATTTTTTTTTTTTGAATATTTTTTCAAATTTTTGAAATTTTTAAATTTTTTTTGAAATTTTTGAAATTTTTGAAATTTTTGAAATTTTTAAAATTTTTTAAAATTTTTGAAATTTTTAAAATTTTTGAAATTTTTGAAATTTTTTAAATTTTTGAAATTTTTGAAATTTTTGAAATTTTTGAAATTTTTGAAATTTTTGAAATTTTTGAAATTTTTAAATTTTTGAAATTTTTTGAAATTTTTGAAATTTTTGAAATTTTTGAAATTTTTGAAATTTTTGAAATTTTTGAAATTTTTGAAATTTGTGAAATGTTTCAAATTTTTCAAAATTTTTAAAATTTTTTCAAATTTTTGTAATATTTGAAATTTTTGTAATTTTTCAAATTTTTCAAATCATTAAAATTTCTGAAAATTTTGCAATTTGTGAAATTTGTGAAATTTTTTCAAATTTGTTAAATTTTTAAAGATTTTTAAATTTTTGAATTTGTTTTGAAATTTTTGAAATGTTTGAAATTTTTTAAATTTTTGAAATTTTTTCATATTTTTGAAATTTTTGAAATTTTTAAAATTTATTCAAATTGTTCAGAGTTTTCAATTAAACCAAATTTTTCACATTTTTTAAGTTGTTATTCAAATATTTGAAATTTATAAAATATTTGAAATTTTTCAAATATTTCAAATTTTTCATATATTTGAAATTTTTTGAAATTGTTGAAAATTTTTAAATTTTTGAAATTTTTTAAATTTTTGAAATTTTTCAAATTTTTGTAATATTTGAAATTTTTATAATTTTTCAAATTTTTCAAATCATTCAAATTTTTTTTGAAATTTTTTCAAAATTTTCAATTTAACCAAATTTTTGAAATTTTTAAAATTTTTGAAATATTTGAAATGTTTTAAATTTTTGAAATGTTACAAATTTTTCAATTTTTTTTTTAAATTTTTTCAAATTTTTGTAATATTTGAAATTTTTTTCATACAAATTTTTGAAAATTTTGAAATTTATGAAACTTTTTAATTTTTTCAAAATTTTTCAATTTTTGAAATTTAGTCAAAATATTCAAATCTTTAAAATTTTTAATATTTTTGAAATTTTTTCAAACTTTTCAAATTTTTCTAATTTTTCAAATAAACTAACTTTTTAAAATTTTTTAAGTTGTTATTAAAATATTTGAAATTTTTCAAATATTTCAAATTTTTTCATATTTTTTGAAATTTTTGAAATTTTTGAAATTTTTGAAAAATTTTTGAAATTTTTGAAATTTTTGAAAATTTTTGAAATTTTTAAAATTTTTGAAATTTTTGAAATTTATTCAAATTTTTCAATTAAACCAAATTTTTAAAATGTTATAATTTTTTTTTTTTTATTATTATTTAAAATTTTTTTAATTTATTTATTTATTATGTTTCAAATTTTTGAAATGTTTCAAATTTTTTCAAAAAATTTTTCAATTTTTTCAAATTTTTGTAATATTTTAAATTTTTAAAATTTTTGAAATTTTTGAAATTTTTGAAATTTTTGAATTTTTTTGAAATTTTTGAAATTTTTGAAATTTTTGAAATTTTTGAAATTTTGAAATTTTTAAAATTTTTGAAAATTTTGAAATTTTTGAAATTTTTGATTTTTGAAATTTTTGAAATTTTTGAAATTTTTGAAATTTTTGAAATTTTTGAAATTTTTAAATTTTTCAAAATTTTTAAAATTTTTAAAATTTTTGTAATATTTGAAATTTTTGTAATTTTTCAAATTTTTCAAATCATTCAAATTTTTCAAATCATTCAAAATTTTGAAATTTTTGAAATTTTTTCAAAATTTTCAATTTAACCAAATTTTTGAAATTCTTAAATTTTTTGAAATATTTGAAATGTTTTAAATTTTTGAAATGTTACAAATTTTTCAATTTTTTTTAAAATTTTTTCAAATTTTTGTAATATTTGAAATTTTTTTCATACAAATTTTTGAAAATTTTGAAATTTATGAAACTTTTTAATTTTTTCAAAATTTTTCAATTTTTAAAATTTAGTCAAAATATTCAAATCTTTAAAATTTTAATATTTTTGAAATTTTTT